>JAJHUR010076173.1:0-10161 GCA_027495735.1 Lutjanus campechanus | reverse complement strand
TTGGTTTCAGTAAAGAAGTGATGAACAAGTTCCACCAAGCTGAACTTTTTCTCTTTCAGCACATTCAGCTCTCTGAAAGTGAATGGAAATGTGAACTGTATGTCCTGGTTGGTTTTGTTTTCAGCCCAGTCCAGAGTGAACTTCTGTGTTAAGACTGTTTTCCCAATGCCAGCCACTCCCTTTGTCATCACTGTTCTGATTGGTTCATCTCTTCCAGGTGAGGATTTAAAGATGTCTTCTTGTCTGATTGTTGTTTCTGGTCTGTCTGGTTTCCTGGATGATGTTTCAATCTGTCTGACCTCATGTTCATCATTGACCTCTGAAGCCCCTCCCTCTGTGATGTAGAGCTCTGTGTAGATCTGATTCAGAAGGGTTGGGTTTCCTGCTTTGGCAATCCCCTCAAATACACTCTGGAACTTCTTCTTAATATTAGATTTAAGTTGACACCTACAGACTGTAGCAACAGTTCCTGAACGAAAACACAACAAATCAGAGTGAGTGGATGTTATTTTTCATATGAGAAAATCTAAGTGTGGAAAAACCCTCTTACTGCTCTGCAAACAGTCAGCCAGCTCCTCCTGCTTCATTTTCCTCAGGAATTGCAGTGTTATCTTCAGAAATGCCTCTCTGCTGCTTCTCCCCTGCTCCTCTTGCTCACCATCCAACCCCTCCTCATCCTCACTCTGCCCCTCTAAGCAACCTGGGTAATCTGGACTCAGAACCCGCTGGAATTTTTTCAGTTCATTCTTCACAAAAATGACAATGTTCTCTTCCAGGTGCTAGAAAAGAACAAAATTAAGTGTTTACAATTATGTTTTTATCTTTACTTGCAGTAAAAGGTATTTTACACACCATAAATATGGAGTCCTGGTCTGTTGAATGCTGTGGGACATTTTGACCATCAGGAACCTCTGATCTTTTCGGCTGAACTCTGGTGAGAAAACAATTAGTGAGCCTTTCTCCAAATATGAATACTAGGACTGCATGAATGACCAAATCTTATCCTAACATAGGCCATTTCATATCTAGATAATGATAATGAGGTCACTTCCTGTGTGAGGTGAGGTGTCTCTTTGTTTGAGAACAGCAGAAGACAATCTAACGTCTTCGAAATCCTCAGTATTTTTGCACTGAACTTTCTTTGGTGGACGTCTAAGTGTATGTTTTATAATACTGTTGGAGTTTTTGTTTTGGAAAGTGCAACTTGGGACTTAAACTGGACCAAAATAGTCCCCCAGCCATTTGGCCAGGCCCCATAGGCTATCTCCAGGCCCTGGCTTCAGAGGCCCATCTCCAGCTCTAAGCTCCAGAGGGTACCTCTAGCCCCAGCCCCCAGTGGCTACCACCAGGTCAGCCATTGCAAGCCGCAAAGGTAACAAGATGGACTTTAAATCTGATGAAGAAGTCTGTTACACTGAAACAGGTTCAGGAAATGCTTCAAACACAAAAAAAGCACTTTACTGAGCTTCTTCAACAACAGCAGAATAACTGCAAAGATTTCATTAAGCTTATCCTGGATAGCTCGAACAAACGGCTTTATGACCTAACGAGAGAAATTCAAGAACTCAAAATGAGCCTCCAGTATACCCAAAATGAACTTGATACTCTTAAAACCGACAACATTAAACTGTCGGCAGAATTGAAAACATTGCAGACTGAGTGGCTCAAAGCCAGTAAGGGGCTTCTTTCCTCAGCTACACGTATGGAGTACTTAGAGGGCCAATCTAGAAGGAACAATCTGGTCTTTGAGGGCCTCCCTGAATCACCTAATGAGACCTGGGCCGAGTCGGAGGATAAGGCCTGTAAACTACTGGTGGAAAATCCTGAACATGGGCCGCCAGCATGCCATAGAGATGGAACGGGCACATTGCACCGATAAACCAACCCAAAATGGCAGATCCAGACCAGTGGTGGCTCAACAAGGCCAAATTCCTCAAAGGTACAGGCATCTACATTAATGAGGATTATACTGAAGCAGTTCGTCAGAGGCGCAGGGAGCTGCTCTCAGCCATGCGTGCTGCCCGAGAATGTGGGGACATTGCCTATTTAAAGCATGACCGTCTCATTGTCCATCCTGCCAGCCAATGCAAGGGTAAACCTGAGTGAGTGTGACTGACTGTGTTGAAGCTGCTGCTCTATTTTATTTTATTTTTTTTTCTTTTTCATTTCTTATCTATGGAACTGGACCCTTTAAGCATTGTTACTGACAGTAGTTACACCCATGAGAACTTCCATGGACACTTAGATTTCAACCCATTGGAAGGGTGTGAAGATGGAACAGATTTTGTGTATAATGGTTGTTTTGACCCTGATTTGAATGTTTTTTGTCCACTAATGGCAGAATCAAAAAAAAAGTTTGTCTTACACTGAAACACAGTTTCATTCCTTGTGTGGAAGCCTCCCTGAGGTTTCAATGACATTTTCAACTTTTCACATGAATATACATAGTCTGCCTAAAAATTATGATAATCTAATCCACTACTTATCCCGTTTGAAACATGATTTTACTGTCATTGCTCTCACTGAGACTTGGCTCTCTAATGATGTAGAATCACTATATGATCTGCCAAATTACACTGCAGTTCACTGCAATAGGGAGGGCAGGAAGGGTGGTGGTGTTTCCCCGTTTGTGCATAGTGATAGCAACTTCATCAACAGAGATGACCTTAAACTTAAAACAGAAACTAGGGACATGGAGTCTACTTTTATTGAAATAATTCTGTCTAGAACTGACAAGAAAATAATAATTGGATGTGTCTATCGCGACACTAATCATTTCAATGACAGTATGTCCAATACATTGGAATTAATAAATAAAGAAGGTAAAATGGCTTATATCCTTGGTGACTATAATATAGATCTTTTCAAAAGTAAGACACACTCATTAACCCTGGATTTTCTGAATAATTTATACTCCAATTATTTTTATCCAATTATTACTATACCCACTAGAGTGACAGAAAAATCTGCTACATTAATAGATAATATTCTGACTAACTCAGGAGATAAAGTGCTCAGTTCAGGTACACTCTGTGTATATATTTCAGACCATTTCCCTGTTTTTCAATTTTCCCTTATTGATGGTCTATCCTGGGAGAATGTGTATATCCAAACTGATGTAAACTGTGCATACCAAGTCTTTATTGAATCCTTTAATTCTATTTTTGATAAATGCTCCCCATTAGTTACTGTACAGAAAGCCAGAAAGCAAGACTTGCCTTGGTTTACTGGTGAGATACATAAGTCCTCAAAGAAAAAAAATGTCTTTATAAGAAATTTGTACAAAATCCCACTCCCTTCAACCAAATTAATTATGAAATGTATAAAAATAAATTTAATCATATTATTAGGACAGCAAAGAAAAAATACTATACTGAGAGATTTAAAGACTCCTCTAATAATATTAAAGAAACATGGTCAACTATTAAACACCTCCTGAATAGGAAAAACACACTATTACAACCACCAAGTCATTTTGTTGAATCTGGAAACACCATCACCAATCCTTATGAAATCGCATGTGGGTTTAATGATTTTTTTGTGAATGTGGGTCTTACTATTGGAGGAAATATTCCTACTCCAAGCGGAAGCCCCCTTGACTATATTGATGGCTGTTTTTCCTCTTTTAGTAGCTTTGATCCTCCTAATTCAAATGAAATACTCAAAATTATAGATCAACTCAAACCATCAGCAGCAGGTCATGATGACATCAGAGCAACTCTTGTAAAGGAGGTAAAATACTCTATTATCAAACCTTTAACTTTTATTTTTTCACTTTCACTAGAAACTGGCATTGTTACGAATGACCTAAAGATAGCGAAGGTCATTCCCATTCATAAATCAGATGATCAAAGCATTTTTACTAATTGTCGACCAATCTCTGTATTACCTTGTTTTTCAAAGATCTTTGAGAAACTTGTATACAGTAGAACCCTCCAACACATAAATTCAAATAATATATTGTACAACCATCAATATGGTTTCAGAAAGGAACGTTCAACATACATGGCTTTATTACACCTTATCGACCAAATTTCCTCTGCATTAGACAATAACGAGTTCGCACTGGGCATCTTCCTTGACCTGTCTAAAGCATTTGATACAGTGAACCATAATGTTTTATTGTTAAAATTGCTCAGATATGGTTTTCAAGGTGATGTTTATAAATGGTTTAAGAGCTATATTCTCAATAGAAGTCAATTTGTTTATTTCAATAATTGTATGTCCAACAAGGCTGTTATGACTTGTGGTGTGGCACAAGGTTCAATTCTTGGCCCTCTATTATTTTTGATTTACATAAATGATCTTGCCGTTGTATCTAGCTCTATATGTCCTATTCTGTTTGCAGATGACGCTAATCTTTTTCTTTCCCATAAGCACTTTAAAACCCTCATTACTGAAGCTAACTCTGGACTCCTTGCCTATTCAAAATGGTTTCAACTAAACAAATCGTCTTTAAATATAAAGAAAACAAATTATATAATTTTTGCTGGCAAGAAGCAATTTGATGATGCCAAAGTATTTATTGAAGGAAAAGAAATCCAGAGAGTATATTCCACTCGCTTCTTAGGGGTAATTGTTGATGAAAAATGCTCCTGGAAAGAACATATTGATTTTGTGTCAAAAAAAATGTCTAAATCTGTGGGAATTATCAGAAAGGTTCATAAATTTCTCAATAGATCCGGTATATTAATTTTATATTATAGTCTTGTATATCCTTACCTAACTTATTGTAACATTGTATGGGCCAGCACTTATCCAACATACCTACATAACCTTCACTTAATTCAGAAATGTTTCGTTAGAATAGCCACTAGTTCCAAGTCCTTAGTCACATCTGCCCCCTTATTTTCTAAATTGAAAATACTGTCGATATATAATATAAATATCGTGCAATCATGTACTTTTCTTTTCAAGGTTCAGTATCAGGGTCACACACTTCCATATCATTTTCAGCAATATTTTCAAAAAAACTCAAATATTCATTCCGGAAGTACTATTCCACTTTGTCGTACCACCAGAGGCCAGTTCTCTGTCAAATATAAAGGTGTTATCTTATGGAACAAATATATTGACTTGATAGACAGCTCACCCTCCCTACCCGTCTATAAAAGGAAATTAAAAGAACATCTGTGCCTAATGGAATTGTGCTAACTTCTGCTGCCATTGTAATTTGACTCCTTTGATGAATTGTTTAATTATTAAGCTTGTTCATTGTTGTTTTTAATTTTGTTCTATGTATGTATTATTATCTGTACTATCTTCATTGGTTTAATTAAGATATTTTCATCTTTATTCTATTTTATTTTTATTATGTATTTATTTATTTATTTCTATGGTGAGGTTCTCGATAAGCCCTCCCAGGCTTTCTTACCTCTCTAGCACTAATATTCGTTTTATTTTATTAATTTCACTTCTATGTGAAATACACTTTGTGTGTATTGGTTTATAAAGTGCAAATCAATAAATCAATAAATCAAGCACATTTTACATACATTACATATAGCGTGTCCGTGAATGTTCTCATTCATCCAGGTCATTGTAATCCAAAGAAAGATTAAATTGAAAGCAACTGGACTTGTTCAGCTCTGACTAGTCTGACAGGCATGAACTGATGAAGCTTCTTGGATAAAAGGCGAAACGTCTTCAGAAAAGGCTTTTGAACAAGTCCAGTTGCTTTTGATTTAATCTTTCTTTCGATTACATATAGCACATTTTCTCTAAATTTGATGAATAAATAGTTGTATATAGTATATAAAATAACCACATGGAAAGGCCTATTTCTTAAATTTTGTTAATATTTTTCTCCTTTTATTTAGAACCTTTCTCCAAATTTTCAATTAAGCACATACTAAATATTCATGTTTAAAATACAGAAAGGAAAATAGAAAACACTTTTCATCTCTAACTGCTTTAGTGTATATTATGGTTTTCTAGTCTTTGTCAGAATTTTCATACCCAAACCACATGTCACAGAAGTAGCCCATCTTTTAGGTACTAGCTCCTTGTTTTGTGTTGGCTGATTGGGTTCCTCTTCTGTTTGGATTACCCTGTTGCGTTTCACGTTTAGGGCTGGTGTGATTCAATGACATAATCGACGTCATTGAAACAACGAAACTACGTTGATTTGCAAATCGTGCATCAACTTGTCACTATGAACTGCAGCGGCCGGTCAGAGCATGGATTCAACCAGAGAACAAGCTGAAAAGAGCCTCACCATGATCATCTAAAGTGTGGGAGCATTTAAGACAGAGACGAAACAATTTGGCTCTCTTCGGCTCCACAAACTGGACATATTTATACTTATCACAGCAGGACAAACTGCTCCACATTCAGTCAAGGGTTGACAGTGATTGATTATCAAATTAATATGCATCACAGCTCCTTTTGAATTTGAGGTCCACTATTCTTTGATTAGGCATCTGACATTCAGTCTATTAAATAGGGTGGAAATTAAACTAACTTTAAAATATGCCAGTATTATCATTATTCAAATAAAATATTTTTCAGTACTATGATTGAGTATAATATTGAAATATAAATGACTCAAGTTTTTGATAACTGTTTTGAGTAAATGTTATAAAATGAACAATGAAAATAATTAGATTAATCAATAAATTAATCTATACATTAATTGATTAATCGAAAGAATAATCAAATCAAAGAATAATTAGATTAATTGTTTAAAATATAATCATTTGGTGCAGCCCTAGTCACAAACAAGCTCTGAATTTTGCACCCACCACTCACCAAATCTAGGATAACTGCTGACTTCATGCCCACAGTGATACAGACAGTAACATCACAGCCATATTTTACAGTGCTGGTCCCAGCCACACCCACATGTTTTCTACATTAAGAGGAGCGTTAGACTTCAAAAATAGGGTAAAGAAAAGAGAAATATGTCTACAAGGAGAGGGAGCAGCTGACGGTGTTGCCAAACAGCAGATACCATTATTTTTCAGACCAAGTAAAAGTACGAGTACTTACATTTGGGTACTTGCCGATACCAAGTACCGATACTAGTACTTAATAATGCCATTAAAGTTTTTGTAATGACTTTAAAAACATGTAATAAATCATTGTTGCTGTTTTTTTGCTACAAGTGTATCCATAGTTACTAGACACATTACATTTTTGGATTATTTGTAGTAAGTTACTTTACTGATTTTGTGTTCCTTATTTATCTGTGCAGTTTGCTGTCTATATATTTCACATGATTATTATGGACTGAAAGAGTTAAGTTCACTGTTACAAATGGTGTTATATATGAGAGATATTTCATTATCATTTACTGCACTTTAACTAGTGTTTTAATGACACATTTACATGTGTAGCATTTAAGTTTCTTCTTCATGTCCCTCTTGTCTAAGAGTTAATTAGTTCCTACCTATATTCAGCTCCTCATCTCCGCCAAGAAAATCTCCACTACCACCCACTCAACCCTGACAAACTGCATCACTGACATAAAATCTTGGCTTCAATCCAACTTCCTCAAACTCAACTGTGACAAATCTGAAATAATCATCATTGGAACAAAAACACTCACCAAATCCACCCATAACTTCACTCTCAACATCGACGGCTCCACAGTATCCACCTCCCCTCACATCCGTAACCTTGGCATCATTTTTGACCAAACAGATTCCTAATAAGATGTCAACACCGTTGTAATGTCTCCTTCTCTCTGTCTCTATTGTTAATGGATTAAGTAAAACTACCAGGATTTTTTTGCAACTCATAGTAGAGCATTAATAGAATCAAAATGTAAAGATTCACATATTGCATCGTGACAGGGCTGAATCCTATCGTACCGATTTGTTGGCTATTTAAAAATTTCTAAGATGTATCGTATCGTTGAACATGTATCAAGATACATATTGAATTGTCTCAGTCAGTGAGATACAGACCCCTTGTGATTACCACATGCCTTCTTGACCAATCAATCAGATGTTGCGAAACTGGAACATTATTATCTGTTTAAACTTAAAACGCTTACAAAAGTCAAAATGTTAAAAAACACACACATCATTCTGCTAGTTTCAGGTTTTTGTCAAATATTTTGGTGACATTTAATCAAACAAGAAGCAAAAAGCACAAAAGAAAATGTGCTACAGTACAAATCACAGCAAGATATTAAATATCACTGCAGTCTCACTGTTTGATCTGAGCACTATTTGAAACTCTTGATATCGACCATTGACAGAACGTTGATTTTGGGCACATTTGAATAAAGACTTATGGAGATACAGAAGTTAATTAATTTTTCATATTTATAAAAAATACAGAGTGGTGGACTTTTGAATTGATCACAGGTTGTAGTGAGATACACTTTAATCACAATTCTGCAGATGTGTTGAAGAAATTTCAGCTCTGTAAGATTGACTCAAATGTCCAGAAATTTAGATTTTGTTGTAATAAGTCCCGCCCACTCTAATCAGTTATCACCAAATTTCATGCATCCACTGACTCGGGACCCAAGATCATGCAAAATGATTTACATATGATTCCAAGCAGCCAATGATGAAATATAATCTTTTCACATTTGTGGCACTCCCTACAGGTCAAACACAATGTGCATTAATGCATGAGCTTAGTGAACACTCCTGAACATGTATGTCACTTTTCATATTCATATCTTATTGTGTTTATAACTTATTACAATTTTAAAATTTTAAAATTAGCTATTTTCCTAAAAATTGATTGGCTCATAAACTAAACGGATCAACAGATGAAAATTCTTTTGATAACTTCAGATCAGCAAAGTCTGTAGATGATGCTGACTCATTTTCAGGATGATTGGCCCAACGGTCTACAATGAGTTCACGAAAATAGGACTTAGATAGAGTTGATATTTTTAAAGCAGAAGACTAACTGGGAAAAGATGCCGATGAAGTGAAAGATTAAAATGGTGAAATAATTTTTAATTTACACCAAGACGTTCTTGAGATGACTGTAAAAATATACACTTTATCATTACATCTCCACCCTGGAGTCAATGAGTGTCTTTTTGTTGCTTGTTGCAGCATTGTCTTATGCACCAGTAGAATGCAGGACTTAATAATCAGGGCCCAGGCACCAACTGGTGGAATTATTAATTCACAAAATGGATCGCATTTTTGAGGGGCTTAACATGCCTAAAAAACTCACCAAACTTCACACAAAATTCAATCGTGGTAGAAATTTATGTCTGATATGGTTTTCATCAATGGAAAAATAGCTTGGCCACACACCCTAACACACAGCCCTAGAGGCACGTTTCACCAACAAATGCAAAAATCAGTATAGCATACATCATGCTAAATAATAGCATAGTTAGCTAAACTGGTTATATTAATCTTGTCCTGTTGCTGATCATTCATTCTGTCTGCTTGTTTAACAAACATCAGAAAAACATGTTAATGTTGGAAATGAAACCTTCTTCCAAGATAAACACCATTAGAAAATTCACAGTACATGATGCAATGCTATGGGAATGCTCCCTGCTGGCTGGGACTCTGTTGACTTCCTGAGACTCTGAAGGAAGTTGTCCTTAAAGTACATAAAAATTTCAGAGCAGAATAACAAACTCATCTGGTTTAAATCCTTACCTTTCTTCATCAGAGTGGTGCCCGCCTCTAAAGCTTATTGGTCTACCCATGGACCAGTCACTCTTCATGGACACACAGCTGGATGCAGGAGAGTCTGGTCTCTGCTGAGGAACCCTGATAGAAACAGACAAACCTTGTACTCTAACATTACAGTCTGTTGTTATTAAAAAGAACTTTAAAGAACCTGTATAGAACATGATGCCACATTATGGGAATATTTCGAGCTAGGTGGGACTATGTTGACTTACTGAGTCTCTGAAGGAAGTTGTCCTTTAAACTCTGAAGGTAGACCCATGGACTGGTGACTCTTGATGGACACACAGCTGGGTTCAGGTCCAGGAGAGTCTGGTCTCTGCTGCTGCTCTGGGCTTCAACACAACACACACACAGAGCTCTGACTGTGAATAATGATGCTGGAGTGATTTGTCATGAACAGTTAGAGATGGTCATCTCACCTCTGAGCTTTGGTCTGGCTGTCATGTTCTCCACACAGAGCGGTTTTAGAGGGAGGGACTCCCTCCTCTGTCTCCTCACACTGATTCATAGCAGAGCCCACACCTTCACACAAACA
>JAJHUR010076166.1:0-14172 GCA_027495735.1 Lutjanus campechanus | reverse complement strand
CCTAAAACTCCAGGATTGTTTTGTGAACTGAAGACCTTCACCCATCATCACATCGGCATAGTGGTGAGTACATACTGAATGGCTTATTCTCGCAAAGTGGAATATAACTTTAAGATCGAAATTTAATCTTCCAAACTCACACTTTTTTTTGATATCTTCAGGTCAGACACTATGTTAAGGAAAAGTGCCCATTTTTTGAGTCCACCCCCTCCACCCATCCCTTTCTTGAGAATCTCTTGCTCCCCTGAGGTTCCAAACGGTTGGTAAATTTGTGAGTTGCTTTACTGCTTCCATTTCCTCAGATAGTATAAGGCAGGCATGGGCAAGTGACCTGAGCTCAGAGATATCGACAGAACTCTGGAAAGATGCAATGTCACGGGTTCATGGTTGTTCTATTAACTCCAATTCGAATCCAATTCAAGGTGATGCACAGATTGCATTACTCTAAAACAAAACTCAACCGCATCTTTCCAGCAGTGTCTCCTGAATGTGATAAATGCCATTTAGCCGAAGGTTCACTTGCACATCTTTTCAGGTTCTGCCCCACGCTACATAACTTTTGGACTGCAATTTTCAAGTGGCTTTCAAAAGCCTTGTAACGAAGAGCACTTCGTTACTGTTGACTGATGGTTTTTGCCCTGTGATATTGCACAATCTGGAGGAGGTATTGGTTGCACTTTTAAACACACACCTAAACGACGCACATAAATAATGGCACTTGACACTTTGATAAAGATATTAGCACTTTATTAGCAGAATTTGCACAGAACAATTTGCACATTTTGTAGAATATTTATTGGCTATTTATTCTTGGCATGCGTGTCATTTTAAATTCTGATTGATGTGTTGTCATCTGGCAGATGCGGCGGTCGATGCTTGGCTCCGGCTGAAAGAGAGGAGTGTGGTGTTATGCTCCACCAGTATCGGTCATACAGTCGACGTTCATAATTGATGAACTACGGCTTAAACTATGTTTGTGTATTTGCAGTAAAGTGATGTGCTAATATCATATAAGTGTCTGCTAGTGTGTAGATTGAAATGTTGTTTCAGTGTGTCACTCACCGGTCTCCTTTGTTTGTGTCTGTTCTAGGGGGTGTCGGCCAAAAGGGTCCCCCTGGGTACGCAGGGCTTGTTAAACGTTCCGGGGGGAACCAAGTGGGAAGATAGGAGGAGGGGGATTTGAGGAGTATTGTATATTTGTATATTTATTTATGATAATGATGGTGGGGTGTTTATTTATGGGTTAGGCAGCAGTTTGTGTGATTTTGATATTCTTATGGTTTAAAAGGGGTTAAATGGAAAGTGGGGGAGTTTAGTTGACTGTTAACTTAAAATAGCACCTTTTAGTTGGGTTAGTCCAATTTAGGTTACCAGAGGCACAGTATTTAAGGCGCCATTTGTACATCTGTCTGTGTTGCTGGTCACATCTCATCATGAGTGTGGTATGTTCTGTTGCCGTCATTGAGTAAATAAATTTCATGTGACATGGTATACCGGACCGTTGCCTTGCCGTCATTTGCTGCAAATGCCAGCCGCTAAGGGTCATCCTAACACATTGTTATCACATTTAGATGTTATTAATGTCCCAGGGAACCTATAAAAACATATAGCCACACCTCCAGATCTGTTACTGCCATGAGAAAAAATAATATTGTCCCCCCACTGGTTCTTCCAAAATGTAATGTCTTCTTCACATGAATGAGTCTCTTGTAGAAAAAAGCAGTTTGCTTTGAGTCCTTTACAAAATATAAAAATAGCCTTGCGTTTTGTATTGTCTTTAAGACCTCTTGTATTCAAAGAAGAAAAAGAAATCCCTGACTTCAGGAAAAACATAAATAACAAAAGTCTGATTATAGAACAACCAGTTTCAATTAAGAAGGATAACCAACCTCTTTAGTGTGTACTGAACTTAGAGGTTCCTCTGAAATAGAACATTCATCCCTCATAGCTTATGTTTATCATCTTTAACTTCAGGAATACATGACAAATTTTACTTTTCAGTCAGATTCTTTGCCCATTTATGAATCCCACCGGACCTCGGAAGTATGCCTTCTTCCCAGCTCTTCTTGCTTCTTGTATCTGAGGCCAAATAGCCTCTCTTGCCTGTTTATCAGCTGTTGTCAAATCTTCCACAAAGCGGATGCCAGCCTCCCTGCATGCCTCTGACTCCTTCGTCATCCTCCAGATCCCGTCTCGATGTTGCCGCATGACGAACTGGATGATCACCTGGCGTGTTCTTTTCTCCTCTCTTCTCCCCACTCTGTGAACAGTGTCCACTATCTCGTCCATCTTCTGAGCCCATGTCGGAGCGATTTTTTTGAGCAGGACAATCACCTCTTCTCTCGTGTTTTCATTCATCTTTTCTTTCATGCCTTTGATCCTGAGGTTCCACCGCCTGCTGTACCTTTCCTGGTCCCCTGCTCTCTCTTTCAGGACGGCGTTTTCCTTTTCCAGATTTGTCACCTTTTCTTAGAGCTTAGACACTTTACTCTTGCATTCCTTAACTTCTGCTGCATTGAATTCTAGCGCTCTAGACAGACTGCAGATCATCGTGCTGTTTTCTTTAATCTGGGTGTTGATGTCTTCAAGCTTTTTTTCTTGTTTGTTAAATCTCGCGCCTAAGGTTTGTATAGCGGACATAATGGACTCAAAAGAGGAGTCTTCATTCGGTCTTACCCACTTCCTCACATGAGAAGCTTTGGATGGAGTGCTAGCAGGGGAGTCATCGAGTTCTTCATTGTTTCGTTTATCAGGTCCAGCGTTAGTAGTATCCATGGCATAGTCGTGTTGAAGAAGTGCCTCCGATGTAGCATCTTTGCTAGTCTTGGCGTTAACTTTGTTAGTTGTCGTCATTTTTTGTCCTTTGGCCGGCTTGCTATGTTCTATTTTTTACCCGTGTGGATTTTGACTTCATATCCCGGGGCAAAATCGAGGGAAAAAAAGCTTCAAGGAGAAGTTTTGAGGAACTTTAGCGTGCGCTCTGAAAAGTACGTCTGCTCAGTCCGCCATCTTGCCGGAACCCCGTTGCGCCAGATAGTTTATCAACTGTCTCCCATCTTGGGTGCATGAATCATCTGCCAACGGTCATGAACTATGTGAAGTTTAAAAGGTCAGCGCTGTGTTGTATCTATGTGTTATAAGCTTAAGTGCATGCATAAAACAAGGCATAAAATGTATAATCCTGACAAATGCTTCATAGTACCAACTTGAACTTTATGCATTACAACCATCCCACAAAAGTCTATCAGGACATCATCACAATGCCGTGCATTTAACACTGGAACAGCATTTAGATGCGGGTTTGTTTCGCCAACATACCTGTCTCTCTCAGCTCCAAACACAGACTGAGAGAGAACGTCTCCTGTGCATGCACCACAGCG
This sequence comes from Lutjanus campechanus, assembly GCA_027495735.1. Classification (NCBI taxonomy): domain Eukaryota; kingdom Metazoa; phylum Chordata; class Actinopteri; order Lutjaniformes; family Lutjanidae; genus Lutjanus; species Lutjanus campechanus. Next base: position 10,792 of record JAJHUR010076166.1, on the reverse strand, counting down.
CAGCTGGGGTGTTCACTGACAAAAATACAAAACAGGTTCTCACAAAAACAAAAACACATAATTACTCCTTTACATAGTACTGTAAACAATCTCACAACAGTGACTGATCCAACATAATGCCTGAGTAACAAACAAATAATATACCAGTACACTGAACAGAGCTTAAAGTTAGCTGGAATATCAGAACTCACTACTACACATACAAGACACTAAACAGAACAATAGCCTGGATGGCCACATGACAAATTAATAACAAGTCCATAGTCTACAGTCATGGGTGCGACGTGCAAGATGGCGCCAGGGTGCTCGGCTGGCCGTCTGTCGCTCTGCTTTGTGTTTGCTGTATGTTTAGTGATTTACCTGTTCTGTCAAGAGGTGTCGTTTCTCCTCACCTATGATCGCCAGACTCTGCTTGAGATTGGAGGCTTCTCCGATCGGCTCAAATATGATCCATTGGTGAACTTTTCTCCATGCCTCGAAGAAATTCCTGCGTTCCTGAGGCGAAAACAGGGTAAATGAGGAGGCCTCCGGGTCAGGCTGGAGGCTCACCTAGGGTCTGTTCGTGTGTCGGATTGTGGCATTGATCGGTGTTTTCTGGATGTTTCCCCTGCCCCGCAATCGTGGAGGGTTAGAGCCCGATGGATCCGTCCGGTGCTCCCTGATGCTAGCAGCTCTGACAGCGTCAGCTGTTCGGCGGACCCCGATCAGCTGTTGCTGCCTCCTACCAGCTGGCATGCTCTGACCGAGAGACGCGGCGTGGACCGTCGGAACCTCGGCACAATGAAGCATGCTTCACCTTCGGACACTTTTAATCTCCAGTTGACTTTATTGAATGTGAGATCTGTCACCAATAAGACTTTTTTTCTGAATGACTTCTTGAATGACTGGATTTTATGTTTTTAACTGAAACCTGGCTCCATGAAGGTGATCTTGCTCCTTTTTCGGAGCTCCTTCCCCCTGGATGTAGTTTCCTCAGCTCCCCTCGCACCACCGGCAAAGGTGGAGGACTGGCATCCATATTCAAATCCACCTTTCACGTCCAGCAGTCTCCAGCTGTCAATGGCTCTAACTTCGAGCTCCAACTCTTTGAGGTAAAAATCCCCATGACTGTTATTTATTTGTTTATTTGAATGGGACAGTGCACATTGATGAACATGTTAAATCATGTAAAGATGCCGGATTGTAGCATAATGCTAATTTCCATCCGTAGTCCCAGTAACATAAAAACAAATTAAGACAGAGCAACGTTTCACGGTAAAAAGAAAAAGAAAAGAAACGAAAGAGAACAGTAACAGATAACAAGCACTAACAGTGAAAAACACATTGAAAGACACAAACCATAATATACAAACAGATAGATAATTTGCAATACAGATTGACTGTGGGTGGGGAGATAGCCCACAGGTAGGGAGACCATGAGAGTTTCGTATTAAGGAATAAAGTGCACAAGTGCTGGATAAAGTGACAAGTGCTAAAGTGCATGAGTGCCGGATTGTATTGCACGATGCCCTAAGGTGCCAGATGATATTGCACAAAGCCCTAAAGTGCACATCAGTTTAAAGTGCCAGTTTGTATTGCACGAGGCCCAGTACACTCAGTTGCACATGCAGGAGCGTGTAAATATTGCTCTAAATGTGATACATAAATGTATTATGTAAATGCTACTAATGGGAAAAAATCATACACAAAAGTATTGTGTAATTTTTTGTATACATGTAACAGAAAAAAAAAGAAACTCTAATGATGACCCAGCAATTGCATTGCATTACAGGTTACAGGTGGTCGCATGTCTGATTTTCCAGTAACCATGCTTTCAGCTTCCCCTTGAAAGTGACGAGAGTGGAGCTTTCTCTAATTGTGACTGGGAGGTTATTCCAGCTTTGCCCGCCTTTTATGGATAAAACATTTTGACTGAAGGAGGTTCTTCTGCGTGTAATTTCACAGTCACCTCTTGTGCTTGATCTAGTACCATGTCTTGTGAGACTTTTCCTGTGGATGAACTCTTTGACAGGAGCTGGTGCTGGTCCGTGTAAACATTTATATATGAAACATGCATTTTTGAATACTTTTAAATTTTCGAAGTCTAGGAATTTATGCTTTTCCAAGACCTTACAGTGATGATAGGAGTTTGGTTTCCGGTCAAATATCTTTACTGCTCTGTTATACATCTGTTCTATGGGTTTTAAAGCTGAGGTGCCTGCAAACACCCAGTTTGTGAAGCAATAGTTAATATGATCGTTGATATTAGTTAATATAGTTAATATGAGAGAATCAGGCTGAAAAGGTAGGTTTTAGCTGCATCAGCTGTTAAGAAGGGCCGAATCTGTCTAAAATTTAGTAAATTAAAGTTTACTGTGTTTCTGACTTTTTTTTATGTGTTTCTTGAAGGTCAGGTTTGAGTCCAAGACGACTCCGAGGTATGTGAAGTGGGAGACCAGCTCTAATTCCTCCCCATCAAGAAACACATTGGACCTTTTGATGTCAGTAGGGCGTTTGCTGAACATCATACACACTGTTTTTTTTGTTTAACAGTAAGCAGGTGTTTTTCAGCCAATGTTGTATGTTGTGCAGTGCATCCGTGAGTCTTAGACAGATGTCTCTGGCATCATTTCCATAAGTAAAAATGACCACGTCGTCTGCGTACATTTGTGCATAAAATCAGTGCATACATTTGGCAAATCATTTATGTACAATGAGAACAGCAAAGGTCCAAGGATCGATCCTTGTGGGACACCGACTGTGTTTTTAAGAAAGGGGGATTTTACACCATTTACCATGACACACTGTTCCCTGTTCGACAGATATGACTCAAACCATTCCATTGTTTCAGCTGAAAAGTTAAAATATGTTAGTTTTTTCAGGATTATCTGGTGGTGTACTGTGTCAAATGCCTTTCTGAGGTCTAGAAACACAGCGCCCACATGTGATTTTTTTATCCAACATATATTTTACCCTTTCTAAAAACTCACAGTTTGCTGACTCAGTGGAATGGTAGGGACAAAAACCAAATTTCATTGGGTGGAGTGGGTTATGTCCCTTATCTAGATGTTCAATTAATAGTTTTGATACCCATTTTTCAAGCACTTTGGATAGCACAGGGAGAATACTGATTGGCCGATAGTTGGCTACTGATGTTTTGTCCCCTGATTTAAAAACGGGCGTCACTGTGGCTATCTTCCAGGATGGTGGTACTTCCCTTGAGATGATTGACTGGTTTACTAAGATAGTTATTGGTTTTATTAGTGCGTCTGAGTATGTTTTGATGAAGTCGGTGTCTAAGTTAGATATATCCTTGGCCTTGGAACATTTCAGAGCAGAAATAATCTTCTTCACCTCAAATTCAGTGATCTGCTTTAGTCTAAAAACAGGATGGTCCTTTATGATTGGTCTGGGAAGAACATTGGAGGGAGCAAAGAGCTTTGTTATGTTTTTTACACTGTCTATAAAATATTGGTTAGAAGTTTGTGCCAATACTGTAGAGTCATTGACCAGGATATTATTAATTTTCAGTACTAAAGCAGTGCTCGCCTCCTTGTTTTCTTTAATTAGTAACTTATTTAATATTTGCCAGGCTTTCCTGCCATTCCCTTTGGCCCCTTCAATAGCATTCATAAAAAAAATTGCTTTGGTCCTTCTTAGTAGCTGTGTTACCTGGTTACGTGCATGGGTAAATTTCTGTCTGTCAACAAGCAGCCCAGACTTGAGACTCTGTTTGAGTAGTGAGTCTCTTTTCTTCATCATAGCTCTACAAATTGGATCTAACCAAGGAAGGTGACAAGTGTCTTTTGCTCTCTTTCGCCCCCTTCTGCAGAAAGCAGATTTTATCTCAGAAATCTTATTTAAAAACAACCTGCAGTTTTCCTCTGTATTTTTAGAGGAGAGAATCACTTGCCAATCTGTCCTTTTTATTTCATCCCCAAAGTGCTGTTGCAGGTGTTTGGGGATGTAATCGTTGAAAAAGGACATTGTTTTGGAAGCGTTCAGAGAGCGATTTTTCCTTAGTTTCCGCGAGAATTTTGTTTGAAAGAGTTTTGTGGAGCGATGCCTTTTTAAAATGGGGTTCCTGGGTTTTACGTTTGGTTGGCTCAAGTAGGCTTTTTGCCTCTCGGCTAATGCTGGTAGTACCTGCGGCCTCTGAGCTGCTGGGCTGGTCGCCGTGGCTGCGACTCCGCTGGGGGCCGCAGTCACCATCAGCCTCCTGGCTAGCGCCGGTGGTGCCTCGGTTAGCCTCCCGGCTAATGCTGGTGGCTCCTGCGGTCCCCGAGCTGCTAGGCTGGTCGCCGTGGGCACGACTCCGCTGGGGGCCGCCATTACCATCAGCCTCCCGGCTAATGCTGGTGGTGCCTTGGTTAGCCTTCCGGCTAATGCTGGTGGCTCCTGCCGTCCTTGGGCTGCTAGGCTGGTCGCCGTGGGCGCGACTCCGCTGGGGGCCGCCGTTACCATCAGCCTCCCGGCTAATGCTGGTGATGCCTCAGTTAGCCTCCCGACTAATGCTGGTGGTGCCTCCGTTTGCCTCCCGGCTAATGCTGGTGGCAGCTGTGGCCTCTGAGCTGCTAGGCTGGTCGCCATGGGTGCATCTCTGCTGGGGGCTGCAGCTGCTATTAGCTTCCCGGCTAATGCTGGTGATGCCTCAGTTTGCCTCCCGGCTAATGCTGGTGGTACCTGCGGCCTCTGAGCTGCTAGGCTGGTCGCCGTGGGTGCGACTCCACTGGGGGCCGCAGTTTCTATTTGCCTCCCAGCTAGCGCTGGTGGTGCCTCGGTTAGCCTCCCGGCTAATGCTGGTGGTACCTGCGGCTTCTGAGCTGCTGGGCTGGTCGCCATCAGCGTGACCCTGCTCAGGGTCGCAGTTTTTGTCAGCCCACCGGCGAACGCAGACTGGGTGACTCCGCTGAGGGCCGTGGCTGGTGTTCGTCTCTTGGCTCGTTCCATAATTTCAGTTTTAGCAATAGGGAGGACCAGCAGTTGGAACACCGGAGGGGGGAGGTGGAGTAGAGGTAGCACGTTGCTAGCATGGCTGTTCGGTTGTTGACCAGCTGTTGTTTGTTGGGCGTCTGCGGTTTGCAGTGGGGTAGTTCTCCCAGTGGCTGTTCCCGGGCACGGGTGAATGTCGCCAGACAGGAGCAGGCACAGGGAGGTAACTGCCAGGATGTCCTCCTCATTCCTCCGTGTGGGCAGGCGCAGCGAGTGGCGTTCCAGTGTCCCGTGGAGTGCTGCATGACCAAAGCCGAGGTGTTTAATTTCTGGCCGGTCTGGTTGGATGTACGGGTTGGGAAAGTTTTCCATGAGGACTCTGACAGGAGTTTTCTAAGTTGGAATGGAGCGCAGTCGTGATAGTAAAGTTTGTGCGGTGAAAATCACAAATAGTCCACGAATTGCACTAGCCGCTGCACTCCGCGCTACTCTCCGCGCTGCTCCTGCCGCCATGTTGATCAGAGCCTCAAGTCATCTCAAGTCAGTACCTCTCTGTGCTGTGGTCTATCACCCACCGAAATTTAACAAAGACTTTATACAGGACTTTGCAAACTTTGTGTCGGGTATTATTCTTGAGTATGATCACATTTTAATTGTCGGTGATTTTAATGTGCATGTCTGCTGTGAGAACAGACCGCTGGTCAGAGACTTTCTGAGTCCAATAGACTCTCTTAATCTCGTGCAGTCTGTTTCGGAGCTGACGCACAATAAAGGCCATATTCTGGATCTTGTACTGTCATTTGGACTGAATGTACATATAACTGAAATCTGCCACACACTCTTATCCGACCATCTACCTGTTCTATTTTCCATCTCTCTACCTACACCCTCAAACACGGACTCCGCGCCCGTTCGCCGTCTCCATGTTTTTAATTCTTCGACTCCTCTGCAGTTCTCTGCCGCCTGGAAAGACTCGTATTCTCTGGATGACTTTGGCGACCTCAGTGTGGATGTTTGTATGAAGTTGTTTGATTCTCTCTGTACTGAGATCTTAGACTCCATTGCACCGATTACTTTAATGCGCGTTAAGCCACAGACTCAGCCTTGGCTGAATGAGTCCACTTGTGCGCTCAGACGCGCATGTAGACAAGTGGAGAGAAAGTGGAAAAAGGATAATCTCCAGATTTCTTGGGATCTCCTATGTGTTTGTCTTCTTAATTATCAGCAAGCTGTTAAAGCTGCTAAAGCTGAATATTTTTCCTCACTTGTCTCCAACAACGCTCACAAACCTCAGGTTCTTTTTCATGTATGACTCACTTGTGAACCCTAGTGATGATGTCTCTGTTGAACCGTCTTCTTCTCTGTGTGAGGACTTTTTGCAATTTTTTGTCAATAAGATTTCTGCTCTTAGATCCCCACTCCAACAGCCTGCTAAGGACCCCTCGATTCCTACAGCAAGCTCAGCTGTTTTTCACCAGTTTGAGCCTGTTTCACTTTCTACACTCACTGAAATAGTCGAACATCTTCGTCCTGCTAACTGCCCATCTGACAGCATACCATCCCGTTTGTTTAAAAAATTTTTCAGCTCAGTTGGGTCTTTTATCTTGTTTCTTATGAATCTGTGTCTCAGCTCTGGATGCGTTCCATCCTCCTTCAAACATACCACGGTGCAGCCTCTTTTAAAAAAGAAAAATCTGGATCCCTTGGTTCTTTCTAATTTCAGGCCAATCTCTAAACTTCCGTTTATTTCCAAGGTTTTAGAGAAAGTTGTTTTTAACCAACTCCAAGAATTTTTAGATCAGGCCAACATTGGTGAATTGCTTCAATCTGGTTTTAAGCCTCTTCACAGTACTGAAACAGCTCTTTTAATCCTTAATTCTGGTAACTGTGCCTTTTTAATTTTATTAGATCTCACAGTGGCGTTTGATTATTGATGGGTCAGCTCTGTGGTTAAGGCTAGCTTTTTTCAGCTTCGGCTCCTAGCCAAAGTCAAACCTTATCTAAGAAGGGTTGATCTAGAAAAGGTTATCCATGCGTTTATTTCATCGCGCCTAGATTATTGTAATTCCCTGTACGTCAGCATCGGCCTATCAGAGCTTAACCGTCTACAGCTTGTGCAGAATGCAGCAGCTCGTCTCCTAACCGGGACAAAGAAACAAGAGCATATAACTCCAGTGCTCTCTTCGCTTCACTGGCTTCCGGTTAGGTACAGGATTGATTTTAAGATTCTTTTATTTGTGTTTAAGTCTCTGTATGGACTGGCCCCTGAATATTTATCCGACCTTATTAACGTGCATTGACCCTCCAGAGTCCTGAGGTCAGCTGACCAGTTAGTTCTGGACATTCCTCGATCCCTCTTAAAATCTAGAGATCGAGCCTTTGCAGTCGCGGCTCCCACGCTGTGGAACGCTTTGCCTCTGTCTGTGCGGTCTGCGACTAGCCTCTCTATTTTCAAAACACGTCTTAAAACCCATCTGTTTACCCTGGCCTTTGGCTGAGTTGAGCCACCTGTTGTTGTGTCTTGTTTTTTGTTTTCTCTACCTCCCTGCTTTGTACTGTTTCTGCTTGTATTGTTTATTGGTGCTGATGATTTTATCTTGTAAAGCACTTTGGTTGCCCTTAGGCATTTAAATGTGCTATATAAATAAACTTGACATTGACATTGACATTGACACTGACAAATTCCAAAAGGAGGAAAAGCAAACATTTCAGAACAGTCAAATTCCATAACAGAAACTTCTTATTATGTTGGATACAACGTTCTCTGTCTGAAGTGCCAAGCATTTTCTACAAATCTTGCCAAGGCAAAGGTCTCCTCATTAAAAAGCCAACGCAACATCTCACCTTCAGACAACCAAAATAGATTTTTTCAAACAAAGACTACCTCTGGTACTGCTGCAGTTCAACAACCTACTGTTGCAGAATCCTTTGCAAAGTGTGACCCATGCTCCCTCTTCAAAACAAGTCCAGGATTTGAATAAAGCCGTGGCCTATTTCATCTCCAAAGATATGATGCCATTTCAGTTAGTGTTAGTGTTAGTTAGTGTAGTGAAATTAATTAATGCATAATAATCGTGATAATCATGAAACCATGATTATTCCTCAGACTATAATTGTGCAATTAAAATCTATAATCGTTGCAACCCTAGCTGGCACAAAAGCGCACGGCAGGGTGCTACAGAGGTCAGCGGGCTGGTGCCCTGCATAAGTGGAGGAAGAGAGGTCACCGCGCTCCACTCCCTGCCATGTGCATGTCAAACGTGCGCTCTCTCTGCAACAAAATGGATGAAGTAAACCTACTTCTAAGGACAAAGAAGGACTTTCAACGGAACTCTGTGAAACCTGGCTTAATGATGACATCACTGACTCCGTACTGGATTTATCTGGCTATCAACTTATCAGAGCTGACCTGGACACAGCGGCATGTGGAAAATCAAATTCAAATCCATGGAAAACTCTAAACCTAACTCAGTAATTCTTGTGATGGGTGATTTCAACTCCAGTAATCTCTCACATGAACTGCCGAGCCACAAACAGCTGATGACGTGTGCCACATGCAACCGCAAGACACGACACCCCTCGGACACTCAGACCACTGCTTAATACAGATGGTATCAGCATACAGACAGCTGCTGAAGAGGGCCATACCAACCAGGACTACAGTTCAGAGATGGACTGCAGAGGCAACTGTGATGCTTCGGACTGCATAGAGTCCACTGACAGGGAGTCACTGAGAGGCCCAGAGGACAACAACAACACATTTGCTGACACTGTAAACACTGTGAGCAGGTGTGCCTCCCAACCAAAGTCGTCACAAGGTACAATAACCACAAGCCCTGGTTCTCCAAACAGCTAAGAGAACTCAGGCGCCATAAAGAACATGCATACAGAGAGGAAGACTTGGACACATTCAGGCTTCCCAAACAGAACCTCAAGAAGGCCATCAGATCTGCCAAGGAGGAATGCAAAGCCAAGCTGGAGCATGATTCAAACACCACCAACCCTGCAGCTATCTGGAACACACTCACAAACTACAATAAGAAAAGCCCCCAATCCCCCCATCCCCCGGACTGGCTGACGATCTCAACACCTTTTACACCAGGTTTGAGAGGCCCCCTGATCACACTGATATCCCACTGTCACCCTTCCACTCCCCTCCCACCCTCACTAAGCATAACATGAAAGGCCACGCAACCACCCCACCCCCCGGACTGGCAGGCGAACTTCACACCTCCCACACCAGTCCAGACATTCCCTCTCAGTCCCACTGTCACCCCCCTCCATCCCCCATCCTCTCACCATCACTGGGAAGGATGTCCACAAGCTCTTTGCATCGCTGAAATTAAGGAAAGCCCCACGACCTGATGGCGTTTCCCCAGCCACAATGAGGCACTGTGCCACCCAGCTTGCTCCAGTGTTCACATCCATTTTCAACCAGTCCATCTCTACCACCCTGCTTCAAAACATCCACCATCGTCCCAGTTCCAAAGAAGGACAGAATCACATGCCTGAATAACTACAGACCCATTGCTCTGACATCTGTAGTCATGAAGTGTTTTGAAAGACTCATCTTGTCCATCCTCAAACCAATCACATACCCCCTCCTGGACCTCAGAGCAAATCGCCCTGTGGATGATGCTGTCAACCTCAACCTCCACCACATACTGCAGCACCTGGATACACCCAGCACCTATGTTAGAGCTCTGTTTCTGGACTTCAGCTCGGCCTTCAACACCATCCTCCCCAACCGTTTGCACACCAAGCTGCTGCAGTTGCAGGTCCCCCACTTCATCTGCGAGAGGATTACAGACTTCTTGACCAACAGGAAACAACAGGTGCGACTTGGCAACCACCTATCAGCCCCTCTTACCACCAATACTGGAGCCCCACAAGGTTATGTCCTCTCCCCATACCTGTTCTCTCTGTACACCAATGACTGCACCTTCAGCCACCCCTCCATCAAGCTGGTGAAGTTCGCTGATGACACCACGGTCCTGGGGCTCATCAAGGACAACGATGAAACAGCCTACACGAACATTGTGTCACAGCTGGCAGCGTGCTGTACAGACAACAACCTGGAGCTCAGTGTCAACAAGACAGTGGAGATGGTCATGGACTTCCACAAACACCCATCCCCACAAATCAAAGACACAATCATAAAGGTGGTGGAGTCTGTTAAGTTACTGGGTACCACCATCACCAGCGACCTGAAATGGGAGAAACACTCAAATGTTATCAAGAGAGCACAGCAGAGGATGTTCCTCCTCAGACTGCTCCAAAAGATGAATATCTCTCCCAAGGTCTGTACCCAGTTCTACAGAGCTACCACTGAAAGCGTCCTCACCTCCTCCACCACTGTGTGGTACGTCGCATCCCCTGCCCACACCAAACAGGGACTGGAACGCATCATGCAAACAGCCAGGTGGCTGTCACCTGTGAGTGTTCTGCATTGTGCCAGAGCCAGGAAACGGGCCAGCAGGATAGTGGCGGCCCCATCCCACCTAGCCTACAACCTCTTCAAAAAGCTCCCGTCTGGCCGCAGGTTTAGATCCATCAGCACCAGGACCACCAGACACATGAACAGTTTCTTTCCCAAGGCCATCACTCTCCTCAACTACCCATCCTAGTTTCCTCCCTAACCCCAACTGCCCATCACTCACTTCAACCCTTTAGTTCTCTTAAAACTTATTATCTTCTTCCCCTGCTGCACTGCATCACCAAGTCAAATTCCTGTGTACCATGTACATTTGGCGAATAAAGTGGTTCTGATTCTGATTACCTTTGAACTTATGGGTTTACAATGAGCTACTTTTTCCATATGGATTTTAGTGTTTGACCTTTGGATGAACACACAATCTAATTGGTCAAACATACATATACA
>JAJHUR010076165.1:0-11235 GCA_027495735.1 Lutjanus campechanus | reverse complement strand
TAAACAAATATTCAGCAGGGACCTTACATTGTCTGAAATGGCAAAATCATCTGGGTAAATATTTAGAATGCAAGTTTTAGGATTACGGGGTACCTCTTTACCGATAATACGACTAATTGGATCCAAAACCTTTCCCCAAAAACCAATAATCTGAGGGCATTCCCACATACAATGGATCAGTGACCCCTTCTGATGGTTACATTTAATACACGTGTCAGGAATATTACGATTAAAGCGGTGTAATCTAGCCAGAGTGATATACTGTCTACTTAACCACTTATATTGTACTGTAGTAATTTGGAATGTGTGTTTACAGTTTGGGTTTGAACCAAAGAGCATGCCTCTGTCCATTCCTCCTCTGTTATATTCTCTGTTAAGTCCCTCCTCCAGGCCTGTAAGATATTGTTTGAGGATTCTTTACACTTGCTGACAAATAGGTTATATAATATGGTCACCTGCCCCCTGTTTTCAAGATGCTTTAAAATTATGTCTTCCAGTGTAGATAAAGGTGGTAGCTCCAAACTATGACCCTGTTTAGACATTATAAAACTTCGTAATTGGAGATATTTGAAAAAGTGCTTTGTGGGGATATCATATGTGGATCTTCAAAAGACATGAATTTATTTCCACTGTAAAGGTCGGACACCTTAGATATACCTTTAGTGGACCAGAGTTCTGGTGCCTGGATCTGCTCTGCCTGGTTGGAAGTTATCATTCCCAAAAATAGGTGAAAATTGGGATAATTGTTGTGTTTCATCAATATATACTAGAACATTATGCCAAACTGTTATTGTGTTCTTCAGAAAGGGTTTTTTTTGTCTGTTTAATTAATTTTTTCTTCTCTGCCGAGTATATATACAGGTTTAAAGGGATTGAGATCGAGGGAGATTCAATTGTTACCCAAACTGGAGGGTGGTCCTTAACGAAATAAAAAATGCTTGCTCTAACCTGAGCTGCCCAGAAATACCATAAGAGATTTGGTCATTTCAAACCACCTCTGTCATATGGCAGATATACTGTAACAAGGAAAGCCTAAGTCTTGGTCGCTTATTGTTCCAAATGAAATTTGAAAATGTTTTTTTTAATGATTCGAAGAAAGAGAAAGGGGGAGAGAGTGGGATTGATTGGAAGAGATACAAGTATTTAGGTAAAATTGTCATTTTTAAGATATTGATGCATCCAATCAAGGATATTGGTAATTTTGTCCACCTATTTATAAGCTGTATCACTGTATCTGTAAGGGGGTTATAGTTCGCTGAGATAATTTCATTGACAGTGGGCGTGATTTTAACCCCTAGATAAGTAAACCCTTCTTTCGACACTACAAATGGAGTTGGAACTGGAGGGCTGAGTCTTTCTTTTTCTGCCAAAAACATTATTACAGATTTATTATTATTTATTTTATAACCTGAAAAGACACCAAAAGCACCTACCAGATCAAGTAAGGCCAGTAAGGTTTGTTCTAAACTGGAGCAAAACAAAATAATATCATCCGCGTACAGGGCTATGCGGTGTTCAATGTCTCCAACCATTATTCCTTTTATATTGTTATGATTGCGAATTGCCATGGCCAGAGGCTCAATAGCTAAGGTGAACAACAAGGGAGATAAGGGACAACTCTGTCTTGTGCCTCGATTAATGCACATGAACAATTTACCCAGGCAGTCGTGAGCAAGCATGGGCCGACAGACATCTGTATGCACTGAAGCAGATACCTGAAAATACAAATAGCGATGCAGAGAAACAGCCTTTCAAAACACAGAGATTCAGTCTGAAGATAAAGATACTGAGAGCTGCACATTTTTTTTCAGAACGTTTTTTCTCTCTGCTCTCCTGCACACACATGAGCTGAGTATCACAACACGTGCATCTTCAAGGGGAAGAAAAGGAGGCTCGTCACAGGTTGGCTGCGGTCGGTGGACATGACTGTAGCCTGCTTGGAGGCAGTTGGACTCACTTTGGCCCTGCTCCAGAGTAGGTCCATCTTGAGCTGAGCTTGGCGTGATAAAAGTGGTAATGGTACTGCAAATCAGTGTGGCACAGTTTGACTCGGGGCAGCTAAAAATGCCAGTGGAAAAGCCCTGTGTGTGTGTTTGTGTGTCAGTACTGACAGAACTCACCGGAGAAATCTAATCTTTCCTTTACATCCCTTCTCCCTTTACTCTCATGGAGTAAGTTTCAAATACATTTCTCCTCTGGTCAGCAGTCAAAATGGACAGAGGGACTAATTATCTTACTGTAAAGAGTGCCGTCGGCTCCTCTGTGGTCGCTGCTGCGCACAGGTTTACAAGCAAACATGAAGATAAATCCACTTTTTAATCCCAAAAGCTTAAAAAAAAACAAACACTGAGCTCTCATCTGGCCGGTCCACGGGTCTGCGATTTATCGGTGGATTGCTGCTATGGAGGGTTGAGATGCAGGAGCGAAAATAAATCTGCTTTTAATCCCAAAAGTTTAAAACATACACTCTGAGCTCCACTCCTGCCGATAAGGAATTGGCATCAGAGCGACACTGACGTTTCTTCCTCCAGAAGCTCCAGTTTGCCACCACCCCTCCAGAGCTCCCCAGCTCTGAGCAGCTGTCTATCGGCTCTGTGTCTCAGCTCTGCTGAATCCTCTCAGTCCTCGGCCACAGAATAGGTGTGAATGAACGCAACTGAAGGTGAAGTCAAAAGTAACTTAAGAGTGCTGACGAACTCCTTGGTTGAGCATGTTGCTCATTAGCTTGGGCTCTTTTTAAGATTCTCTTTATGATAATTCAATTTTATAGCAACTTTTCCTGCAGGAGTTTCCGCCGTTGATTCAAGATTTCAACAAAGGAACGTGCACACCCAGCTGCACTAGTAGAATAGCCGATAGGAACACTAGGACTCAAGATGACCTGTGATTGGTTTAAGTCTACCGTCACAGGTCAGATTCCCTGGAGGCTGAAAACACAGCCAAGAGGAGGTGCAGAAGTCTAGTTATCTCTCAAACCACTTGATTTACAATATGCTGAAAAGCTATTATGAAATTATTTCTTAATGATACCAAAACAGTGTTGCCGACCTTAGCTTTAATATTTTGTGTAATCACCAATAGTCATCCCTACAATATTGATAAATATCAGTATCGAGGTATTGGTCAAAAATATTTTGATATTTGATTTTGTCCATATCACACAGTCCTAACTCTCCTTTCCTCTTGTCTTTCCTCTCTCCTCTGCAGTGTATTCAGGCACGCTGTGCATAAATGTGATCTCATGTATTGCTTGGTGGGCTGGGGGAGGTGGTGCCTCCAACTTTGGCTTCTCTCTTCTTTGGCTCATCCTCTTCAGCCCTTGCAGTTACACCTGCTGGTTCAGACCGCTCTACAAAGCCTTCAGGTTAGTCAGTCATCAACCAGAATCATTTCTCAACTTCAACTTCAGTTTATATAAAATGCAAATCACCCAAAGAGTTTCTGCACATTTTACAGGTTAATATATAACATCAGAGACACAAGTATGCCACTTTTACATGTAAGCAGAATCCTGAACATATAGGTAGGAATGTTAACTGAGATGCCTGTTACCAGTAAATCCAGTATCACCAGTATCAATTGAAGGTAGAAATGAGATTGTATGAAAATTTAATATAATGAATATAGTGACCAGATTATTACGGTTTTCAGTATTATTGCAGTTTTGTTCAAATGTGCTGAAAATTTTCAAAAGGTACTGATACACACACAGAAATCATCAAGTTTCATATTGAAAACCTCAACAATTTGAAATTTTTGAATTTTTTTTGCAATGTCAGTGTATTCACTGATGCATGTTGCTGCTGCACTTGCATCTGGGAGACTAACCACAGTTGATTTACCATTATTTTTCCAATGCGCGGTGATCAAACTGGAATTTTTGCACAGCTCATTGTGAAACCGACTATTGTTTCACCTCTAGTTGAAGTGAATTGAAGAGGGGCCATAGCGTAGAGAAAAAAACCACATTGGCCTTCGGTTCATACATCAATGTCCCCGTCATATTGAAAATCGTTTGAGTAACCAGTGAACATGTATATGTAAAAAAGCACTGTAGCTATAATGGAATGAAAAGATAATCGGTTTCATGATAAACAGTGATAAAATTCCAGATGATTGGTATTACTATTTAAATTTTTAATTTGTTAAAATCATGATTGATTACAGTGCTTTGCAAATTTCATGGAAAATGCTGTCAATTTAATTTGAATTTATTTAAAGTCTGCATCACCCAAAGAGTTTCAGTACATAGATGTAACATTATCACAGCAAGGTTTAAGTTAGTAGGTTTTAAAAACAGAGGTCTTAAAACTTTTACCCTAACCCTAGTCAGCTTGGAAGAATAGTTAGTGATTAGGCATAAGAGCTGCAAAAAAAAACTTTTTTTTAAAAGAGGGGGTTCCCAGTGCAGAGTCATCAGTATCAGCATTATATGGTTGAACTTTTTGAATCTTGTCAGGACTCTGGTGGCTGCATTCTGGACTAATTGAAGAGTGTTTGTTGCTGCCTTGGGAAGGCTGGAGAAATGTGCATTACAGTAGTATAATCTAAATTTAATGAAGGCATGTACAAGAATTTCCACGGCTGACGTATCTGTTTTACAATGGTGGAAGAAGGCAGTTTGTGTTATATACTTTATGTGTGGCTGAAATCTTAAGAGTGAGATCATATACTATTTCCAGGTTCTTAACTGTATGGGTGTGAGAAATTGTGCAGCCATCAAGTTTAATCAAGAAATCTGTAAAAATAAATAAATAAATAAAAATAAAAAAAAGGGATACAAATCTGGACCAACAAGCAACATTTCAGTCTTGCAACGTTCAGATGCAGGAAATTGCTGCACATTCCATGATGGACTTTTGACAGGTATGTCTCTTATTTAACCAGCTGGGAGAAATCATTGACTGATACAGGAAAATAGATTTGTGTATCATTAGCATAGCAATGATATATTAACTTGTGTTTTTGAAAATGTTACCCAAGGACAGCAAGTAAACACAGAACAGGAGTGGATTGAGTACTGATCCCTGGGGAACACCATATTTGACCTTAGAGCAGGAAATATTAGTCAAAATTGGCAATAGTCTCTGAGATGCAAGCACAGCAGCAACGTGGGTTTGTTCATATCAGTGAAATTCACAAAGTGAAAATCACTGACATTGCAAAGGACATTTCAAATTGTTGAGGTTTTGTTATAAAACTTGGTGAAAAGATTGTGGATGAGTACTTTTTGACCATTTTCAGCACATTTTAACAATACCACTGATAACCATGCTAATTTTGGTCACTATAAACTTGATTTTAAAAAAAATCATACTGTTTCGTCTTCAGTCATGTTACATACAAGGCTTTATGATCTACATGGAGTAAGAAAAAAAATGTTTTTTCCTTTCTCCACAAAGATTGTGAACCCTTGAATATAACATGACTCATTGAAATCAGGTGAGAAATAAACACCAAGTTTTTTTATCCAGAAAAACCTGCAGCTCCCCTTTTTACATGTATTTTTCACAAGTCAGTCCTGGCCTTTTCAAAAATGTATAACAGTATTTATTCTGAATGTTAGAAAAGTGTGTATTAAGATTTCAGTGTCTATATTGGATAAAACTGGCCTATCTTAGCTATATTAAGAAAGGCATTTTTTGTGACATACGTGATATGTGGCTTAAGAGCGTTCAAAAAAATGTCACTATGTTATGCACGCTGTATACGTTCACTACATCCAATAAACAAAATAAACCCACCAAGTGTCAAGAAATTAAATACTCTCACACTTATTTTCCCTTTTAAATGGAGAAATACAACCGTATACATTCTGAATTCAAGTTTCTCTTTTGCCGAACTAAAACGACCTTAATTGGCTCCTTGAATCCTCGGAAAACACTTAATTCAAAGTCGACAGAAAAGGATGTAAAACTCAACCAAACGGTCTTTGTTAGTCTGTCCACTCTTCCAACACCTTCACCAACCCTGGTTTGGTTGAATTAAATCCTCAATTCACTGCATGAAAAGAATGTAAAGAGTCTGACTGCAGGCTGTTACCTCTCACTGTTACCTCTCACTCTAGCTGAGTGGGTGTGGACTGTGCCGCTGGAAGAGAGCACGGCACGGAGCAGAGGCTGTCACTCTGCAGATAATTATATTAGCAAAATAAAACAACAAATATTGCCCCAAAACTCTGTCAAAAAAAGCAACCGGCGATGGATTCAGCCCATCATCGATATATTTGTCCAATCACCCAACCCTCATGGAGCTGAGATATTGTGCAGCCATTGAGATTTATGTAAAAATACATTAAATCATCTATGTCTGGCTGGACCAACAAGCAACATTTTGGTCTTTTGGGTATCAGATGTCAGAAGTTACAAAGATCATGTAGCACTTAAACAGAACCACAGGGAAGAGACACAGCTTTACCCGTAATCTATTTCCTTATTAGCTCAGTGAAAAGTTTTTAAAAATGTGGTCAGTTAAAGAGGAAAGCCAATGTGGGCAGGGTGGTTTTGTGTGAGCTTAAATTTGGTGCTGCATCTTTGGTTCACATCTGAAAAAAAGTTAGTATGAACTTAAAAATCATGAAATTCAGTTCCCTCAAAAAGAAGACTTACAAACTATTGAAAAGTCTTAAATTGCTTCTAGAGAAGTCTCAGTTTTCTTGTCTGCCATAGGTAGTAATGTTAGTTATAAAATGGTTTTGTATCTGATTGTGGTCTGTTGGAAAGCATCATGCATCTAGAAACTAAAAGGGATTGTTTACTCAGTCGATTGTGTGCACACGAGGTCGTTCTCATTCAGCACCATCTGGCCTATTGCAAGCACTGTTAGTGCTAGCCACAGTATTTTGGAAACTCACTCACTCTCAATGGGCAGAGGTCAACAGAGTGCTACAAGTATTTTTAAGACCAACCTAGAAGTTAGTATTGCTCTGTTTCCCTCCGCAAAATGCTGATGAGATTTTTCAAACATGTTGGATTAGTGCAGAAAATAAGTCCTGTGGTGAACAAATGTTTATGTTACTTATACTTTTTGTTCAGCAAGATAAACAAATACAATTGTTATGATTTTTGAAGTGAAATTGGCAGAAGTAAAAATTTAACATTAGGCTTTAAACGAACTACACAACAGTCACATTACTTCAGCGTTACCTTCACTAGTGATGTGTTTGGCGTGATGTGACAGCTAATGTTCCTGACAACCACTGTAGTCTCCTTTAACCACTTGTTAGCAACCATCTTTTTTAAGACACGTAAAAGCCACAGAATTCACAAGTGGAACTTTATGTTGTAGAACAAACCATAAAGATCTCTTAAACGTCTGCCAACTACAACTTATTTCAGGCATCTAACCAAAAACCCATTGTCTTCAATGAGGGAACCAGAAGCACTAATATGCTGACTTATTTCTGGGTTTTAGGATTTATTCCTGCATCGCTCTATTTGAGCAAACACTAAAAACAGATCAAATGAATTAAACACTTTTCAGTGATTAATCCATCCATCCATTTCTTGAAGCCAACTGAGTCCAGATTGCATTCAATTATTCAATGACATCATTAGGAAATATTATTATGTAATACTTGAAGTACTGAAAAAAAAACATCATCATAATAAATAGTTGTAGGCAATATCCCTCTGCTGTACTTTCATACTTTGGACACTTTGTTTGCGAAATAAGTGTGAAGTTGTCTTCTGTGTGGTATTAAACTGACCCACAGTGTGATGACAACTAGTAGGAGGAAGTAACATTTCAACAAAAATAGAGCAGCTCTTGGCTTTTTCACTTTCTACTGTATCATCCTTTGAATTCTCTTTCTTTTCCATGTTGTTCATAGGGCTGATAGCTCGTTCAACTTCATGGCCTTCTTCTTCATCTTCTTCCTCCAGTGTGTCTTGGCCATCATCCAGACTATAGGCGTGCCTGGCTGGGGAACATGGTGAGTTGAACCAAACCTGCTTTGAAGACTTTGCACATGTTGCCTGCCAGTTTTTTACACCAGTGTGGGTCATGAGGGCTGATGTCAAATGATCAAAGCAGCTTGAAAAATGTGCTTTCCATCAGACATTTTCATGTGTCTGCTGAATAGACTGAACACTGAAATAAATTAAGTTAACACACGATGTGGTTGTTATCAGAATTCAGTAGTCCTACACCATCTGCAGCCTTTTACATTCTAAATAGTATCTCCATCGATTTCAGATATTCTTTTTCTGTTCTGCATTTGTATTTTTTCATTTAGTCAGACAGAAGCTACACGCAAGTTGTAGACAGACACAAGTTCAAATCTGAATATAGGTTCTTAGATTCTGTGGATTTTGAGCAAACCGTCAACATAACACATGTCACACTGTTGCTCGCATTTTTTTTTTTTTTTTAAATTATTATTTTTTTGAAGTGATGTTTTTAAAACAGTTCAATTCACACTTTATTTTGGACTCACAGGAGGGTCCATAGCAAAAAAGAAAAGTGGAAAAGTTTGCTATGGCCTGATGAGTCCACATTTAAAATGTTATTTCAAAATCATGGACATCTTGTCCTCTGAGCAAAAGATGAAAATGACCATTCAGATTGTTCTAACTCCAAAAGCCAGCATCTGTGATGCTGTGGGCATTTGTCAGTGCCCATGGCATGGTTAACTGTAACATCTGTGAAGGTCCCATCCAGACAACTATTTTTCATTGACTTCCCTCCCTCTTCCATTGACATGTGGCGCATTATGAAGCGCAAAATATGACAACAAAGACCCTGAACTGTTGAGCACTGAAGGTCATATATCCAGGAAGAATCAGAAAGAATTTCACCTTTAAAACTTCAACAATTAGTGTCCTCAGTTCCCAAACAAGTGTTGTTAAAAGAAAAGGTGAGGTATCACAGTGGTAAACGTGCCCCCATCCTAATTTGTTTGGGGCATGTTGCAGGCATCAAATTCAGAATGAGAGTATATCTACAAAAAAGTTTGAATATTAAATCTCTTGTCTTAGTACTGTATTCAGTTGAATATACGTCAAAAGTTTTTTCAAATCATTGCATTTTGTTTTATTTACATTTTTCAGAATGTCCAGAACTTTTCTGGAATTGGGATTGTACAGTATTTCCTTCAGAGTATAAATAAACATAATCAGGGCCATGTTTTCCTTTAAAACCAAACTAATTATCGGAGGTGAGAACAAAAATTTCCAACCTGCAATTCAATTAATTCAGGATAAAAAATGTCCCTTTTTGTCTTTGACATATAGGTTATTGATAGAAATTTTAGAAACTAAATGTGAACAAGTGTGATTTTAAGTCAAAATGCCACATTGACCATGTAAATGTGTTTTGTTTTGTTGTTCTTTCTTTTTTCTTTTTTTTTTAAACATTTTTTTCTTTTTAATCGTGTATTTTTTAGCAGTGTTCCAAAAACCGAGTGATATTTTTGCCCAATAACTGAACATCTGCTTGTGATAACAACACTACTCATGATACATGTTGTGTAAAGTCAGTTTTACACTCTTCATTATTTTGTTTGTCACCTCTTCTCTTTTCCTCACTGCTTAATGGCTCAGTAGCAACTTTAAATATATTTGTATTACATTCACTTTGCTAATTGCATACTGAATGATCCACTAACCCGTACTACTCCATCTCACCCTCACCAACACCTCAAAGCGGCTGGATTGCGACAGTGATGTATTTCAGCACAAATGTGGGCTCTGCTATAGTGATGCTTATCACAGCTCTGCTCTTCACTGTGGTGACTGCTTTAATGGCACTGGTTCTTATTAAGGTGAGTGAAAACACACACACACTTACATTTAGTTTTTATCCTCATGTGTATAATCCAACAGAGGCACTTGAAAACGGACACAAATACACATTATGATCTCATTCTTTCCCCCTTTCTTTTGATGTGGTAGGTGCACAGACTGTACCGCGGCGGTGGCGGTAGTTTGGAGCGTGCACAGGAGGAGTGGAGCACCGGGTTGTGGAAGAGTGCACCGGTGAGGGAAGCAGGGTTCAACGCTGTTGCTCAGACGGCCCAAGGCCCGAGCTTGCCCCAGTACCCTGCTGCAGTGCCCAGTTATCCCGACAACAGTCACTGGTGATAGCAGAGAGTCGCCTCTAGATGGAGACAGAGGGCTGGTCATTTCTGAGGTGCACAAGAAAGCACTTTAGAGCGCCATAATACGTATTTCACCATTACATGACAAAATGCATAGACATATTTTTTTGAACGAGAGGACAGGAATGCTTAAAAAAAAAAAAAAGTTTTATCAGAGTTTTGTCGCCAGAGCTCATTAAAGCCCTACCCATGTAGTGGAGGGTTATCTTCAAAATCTACCATTCCATTTCAACTTTGTTTACATATAGGTTATTAAAATAAATGAGGAAAAAAAATACAATTTTATGCTCAAAAGAAATCTGCTGAGGAAAATGTGCAGTCTTATATGCAATTGGAAACTCAAAAGATGGTGTGAACTGTGTAAGAATAGCAGTGCGTGAGGGACGTGTGCCTTATGGACCTTTATGATCATAGTATTGTTTTATGTATTGTAAGACTCTGCATGCTAGAAAACAGTGTGTGCTGAAGAGCAGGGTTTTTTCTTTTGCAACAAGAATGTCTGCAACCCGCACTATTTTTTTTTTATCTGTGTATTAGGTGTATTCTGGCAGGAGTTCAGTTTATTTTTGATACGCTGCGATTTGTATCTCCATGCTTGCCTGCTTTGGCTGTGATTTCTTGAAATGCGCCTTAATTTCGCGTGCACATTTTTGCATGTGAAAGATATCTTGCTTGACTTTAGCCTCAAAAAATGCTGCTTTTTTGTTGAACTGGACTTGTGCTTCAGTGAAGCATTTCAAAAAGTTGTTGGTGCGTAATCCTCTGTGATTTCTCACTGAGCACTGATGTGCCAAAACTCTTTCCATTATTTTGATACTGAAAAAAAGACACACCCAAAGTAGATGTTGTTTTGTACTCTCAGTGTTTCACCGTTTCTATCGTTCCAAAGCTACACTGTTTGCTTTTAGTGGTCAGCGCCCTGCCGTGAAAGCACCTTATCAGCTGTTGTCAATGTTCCAGTCACTTTCACTTTTCCCCCGACAGACTGAATCTTTGTGTTTAGTGACTGCAGTGTGCTTGCATGCAGACTATCACGGGAGTGGGCCTGAACAGGAGTCTCTTATTTCAAATGAGGTGAAGTCATGTAACCAATATAAACCGACACAAACGACTCAACTGACTGACTTAAAATAAAG
>JAJHUR010076163.1:0-10752 GCA_027495735.1 Lutjanus campechanus | reverse complement strand
GTTTGTGCACTCTGTGCCCGCTGCAGATTTGAAAGGGCGTGTGACACTGTGTGTGAGTGGCTGAAGAGCCGAGGAGGCGGAGGAGACAGGATTTGACATATCATATAATAATATAATTTTCGTCTCGTCTTTGTTCGTGAACTAAAATGTCCATAGATTTTGGCCCAGTCTTTATTTAGTGAACTACATTTTCGTCTCGTCTTTATTAGTCCACGAAAATGCATACTGATTTAGTCCCAGTTATTGTTTATTAACGGGGGTTTTAGTCTCGTCTCGTCTAGTTTTCGTCCGGTGAAAAATGTGCGTTGACGAATATATTTTCGTTTAGTTTTCGTTAACGAAATTAACACTAGTAGTAGTACGGGAGCATGTTAGCTATAACTTCAAAAGCACCAGTTGGGCCTGTCTGTGGTGGTTTGTTTTTGGGGGCTTCTTTGATCTTTTTCTGCCCTCTTGTGGCCTTTAGGGATTAAGGAAACAAGTAATTTACCAAAGACTGTGTTTTCACCAAAATTAGTGTGAATATGTTGTTATTTTAAACGAAAGTAAACCCACTAAAAATAGGCAACTGACCCTTTTCCCATCACCAGTAGATGAGTTTGCCTGCCTGTTTTTTTCTGATGTGAGCTGTAAAGCCAAGACTCAACTCTCAGGTCATGTTTGAGCAGAAGAGCAGAGAGAAGGAGGTTTTTAAAAGTCTCTGTGCTCAGCTCTCAGTATTTTTGTAGCTTCTGACTCAATCTCTGAGGGTTGAAGTTTAGTTTCTGTCCTGTGTTGCTGTTTGTACTTTCAGTTATCTGCTTTATTTTACTGTTTCATGTTTGCTTTAAGCTAACAGGAATCATTTTAAGTTATTGCCAATGAAAACCCAACATTT
This sequence comes from Lutjanus campechanus, assembly GCA_027495735.1. Classification (NCBI taxonomy): domain Eukaryota; kingdom Metazoa; phylum Chordata; class Actinopteri; order Lutjaniformes; family Lutjanidae; genus Lutjanus; species Lutjanus campechanus. The sequence goes on along the minus strand of JAJHUR010076163.1, from coordinate 9,875 downwards.
CCTGATTTTGCTGCTTCATAATAAAAGCATTTAGATAACATAACATTTTCTTAAGAAGTAAAATCCACTTGACTAAGAATGTGTGTTTTATCTCTAAATACACACCTTTAAAGTGATATTCCATTTTGTGAGAATAAGCCATTTTGTATGTACTCACCACTATGCCGATGTGATGAGACTTTGTATATATCTTAATGGACATACGTGCGGAAGTCTCGCGAGATTACATGTTTACATCCTACCGGCTACACGCGGTTAATTTTTAATGTCACAGCTCGCGGACACTTGGATTACACCACACAAGCAGGATGGAGACGTTTTGTGTTTGTTTTGTGTGCTATTTTTAACGTTTTATCCGTGGTCACCGATCTCTGCCATTGTACTGGATGAGGCTGCTATGCTGTTTTCTGCTGAAACTCCAGGATTGTTTGGTGAACTGAAGACCTTCACCCATCATCACATTGGCATAGTGGTGCGTACATACTGAGTGGGTTATTCTCACAAGGTGGAATATCACTTTAAGGTGGCAGAGAGTCAAGCTAAGCAGCACGTGGATAAAAAAGGAGATTCACAGAAGTTATAGACTTCATTGTCTGTGTGTGATGTTTTCATCACTGCCGAGCTGATAAATACCTGTGACCACTGCAGAGTCATTTGACCCACGAGTGAATGCTAATTGTTACCTTTCCCACTGAAGACAAAAGCCAGATGTTAGTGGCTGTTAGCAGGTGTTTTGTGCAGTCCAAGTCTTGTTTCAACTGAATTGGAAAATAAAATATTCTCATTAACCTTGGTCTGGACCAGCATCTCTCGTGATTCCTCTGGAATGTAAAGTCTGGAATGTAAAGGCCTGTAGTAACAAAGAGAAGGATTTAATTCCACTTCCACATCATGGACTGGGGGCTCTGCTGTTGGAAACATACATAATATAAAGTCGAGTTTTAATACATGACAACAGTTTTGAAAAGTTATTGGTATTCAATCCAAAACAGTGTTTAAGACATGCAGATTTTGATTAAAAATGTTTTAGACATCTTCATTTTAATTGTTGTGAAAAAAACAGAGGATCTGAATGCTTGACTCTGACTCATACATAACAGAACACATACCTTGAAAAATTTTAACAATTTAATAGAAATAGAAAGTCATTTGAAATTAATTTTCCATTGTTCCAGTCAAACTGAAATCAGTAAGTACTTGTGATGCCTCATAATCACGATGACGAAAACTGAAAACTGCATCAACTGAAATAACTGTACAGTGTTTTTTTCTTTTTGTGTCTTGTGTGCAACATGTGCAGAGAGTTTAGACACTATGTTAGAAGACTTTGCACACTGACCTGTGATGAATTTGAGTCCAATGTTCTGCTGTCTGATTTTTCTGCAGGTCTCGGGTTGTCTCGTACAGTCAGAACCAGACAACCTCCTTCACACTCCAACACATGTTCAGATCTCTGCAGGACTCTTTGTTGAGCTGAAACAAGGGGAAGGGGACATAATATTTTAGGACTTTTGTCTTTCAGCTCTAGTTGTCACCTCTGTTGTCTCTCCACTCCACCACTCTCCCCCCTGTCTCTGAATTTATTAAAGGGATAGTTCACCCAAAAATGAAAATTCAGTCATTATCTACTCACCCTCATGCCAATTGAAGGTTGGCTTTATTTTGTTAGTTTGCAAAATACTGCTGGAGTTTCACAAGAAAACAGTGTTTCAGAATCTCCCAAACAATGGATGTCAATGGTGACCAGTTTTCAAATGGAAAGAACTGGAATAAAAACATAAAATGCCTCCATACTGATTGTCTGGTGTAATCCAACTTTCCTAAAGTTCTGACATGCCTTTTGCACAACATCACAACTCACACCCAGTTCAGACAGTGCACATGTGCATGTGAATGTGGCTCCAAGCTAAGGATCTTCAGTGAAGATTTAGGCTAAATAACTTATACCATATATATACCATAACTTTTTTTGGGGGTCAACTTGTTGTTGACCCCAAAATTTTGTTGCTGTTGTTGTTGTGAATTAAGGAGACTTGGATTATGACAGACGAGCAGTATGAAGGCATTTTATGTTTTTATTCTGTTGTTTTTCTGTAACTCCAGCAGTGTTTTGTGAACTAAAACAATAAATCCGATCTTCAGTCGGCATGAGGGTGAGTAGATAATGACTAGATTTTCATTTTTGGGTGAACTATCCCTTTAAATTAAATAATGTTGAATCCTGAAAGATTACAAAAAGTGCTCAAAAAGCAGGGATTTGTTTCAGTAACTTTTAGTTTTAGTTATCAAGCTTCAGACTGCTCTGAATGTTTCCAACATTTTTTTCTACTTTACACAAACTTGTTGTGGATTTCTTTAGGTAACATTTTAGATCACAGCCCACAATGTGGGGCTGATTGATTATGCCAAGAACATAATCACAATTATTTTGAATTATATTAAAATCACGATTATTATTGAACTTTTTTTTTTTAACACAATGACTTTGAACTTTCACACAATAGATAATTTTAAAAGTTTGATATTTTGGGAACATTTATTGTAGCCTCAACAGGTGTTAGTAGAAATCAGCATTAGTGTTAGTAAACTACTGCCCAACTTAGCAATTTAGACTAATTTGGTTGCTAAATAGCTAAATGATTCATGTTGGCAAATCATATTTTAATAAGATTTGCCACATGTGATCTGATATCTATACATCACAGCCAGATAGAAATGATGTAAGCTTCCTAAATTTATGGACACACAAAAATAAATGTGCACAGTTGCCAGTGTCAGCTTTGTGAAGTCAGTCCTCCATGACTGATTTCAAACATCTTGAGGCCAGAAGAGGACCAAACAGGACTGAATGAGGATATTAATAAATTAAAAAAAAAAAAAATTAAGAGTCTTGGATTATGTGAATGGAAAAATACAGAGATCCTGCAGCTGATGAGCTGCTGACCATGTCAACATTTCTCAAGGTCACTCACATGGAGGAGAAGAGAAGAGCAGCAACTGAGAGGTGGCACATGCTTCTGCCTCTACTCTTTCCTCTACAGAGGGCCAGACAGAGAGGGAAGCTGTGGGCACTCCTGCACAGCTGCAGAAGTGAAAGAACAGACTGGGCAGTTTTTTAAAAAAGTGTTGCAGTAGCAGTGCATCACAAAGCAGACTTGGAGTTAGACGGCTACCTGCTGGTGGTGACCACTGACAGTGAGTCGAATTCACTGGAAATATTGTATCTTCAGTGTAACCAGTTTCCAGATTAGCTCCTTGACTGAGAAATACTTATGCCACAGCTCTATCTTGACATGACTGCTTGCCTTCAGCATACTTCTGGTAGATTTTAACCTTTGCTGCCACAGTCATCTGAGATGGACTGACGCAAAGTGGAAAAACGTGCTGTGGTTCTGACCACATTTCAGATTGTTTTCGTAAATCATGGACATCGTGGCCTCTGGGCTAAAGAGGAAAGGGACCATCCAGACTGTTACCGGCATAAAGTTCAAAAGCCAGCTTCTGTGACGGTATGGGGGTGTGTTAGTGCCCATGGGATCATGGGTAACTGTCACATCTGTGAAGGTCCATGTAATGCTGGAAGGTACATACAGATTTTGGAGCAACATATGCTGCCAAACAGACAATGTCTTTTTTTTTTTTTTTAGAAACGTACCTGCTTATTTCAGCAAGACAATGTCAATACACCTTCTGCACGTTACAGTGTGGCTTCATAGTAAAAGATTTTGGGCACTAGACTGACCTGCCTGCAGCACAGATATGTCTCCTACTGAAAATGTGTGGAGCATTATGAAGCGCAAAATATGACCCTGGACTGTTAAGCACCTGAAATCATATCAAACAGGAATAAGAGAGAATCTCACTTTCAGAACTTCAACAACTACTGTCATTAATTCCCAAACGCTCCCCTGAGAAAAGATGATGCATCACAGAGGTAACCATGCCTCTGTACAACTTTTTTAAAAATGTGTTGCAGGAATCAAATTCAGACATTTACCAAAAAAATAAAAAAGTTAATCACTTTGAAAATTAAATAGTCTTGTCTTTGTACTGTATTCAACTGAATAGGTCAAAAAAAAAAAAGGCATTGGAGTTGTATATTACATCGATTCTACAGTCAGTGCTCTAGACTAAGGCACTGGCTTAGATCTGGAGTTGGTCTCTTGGCTCTGCACAGACTATGGTGGATTAAATTGAGAGACTGAATCTCACTGTATTTTATACTTTGTACTCTGTATGACAGTATATGTGACAATTAAGTTGACCTTTATTGTCAACTAAGTGACCAGGAACCCACTGAGTCATAATCTACCACTCCCTCTCCAGTGAAGGAGAAGTTCTCATTGCAATGTCGTCGTCCAGAGATTAGCTGGAATGAAATATCGGCCTTGACACCTTTTTTTGTTGTTGTTGAATTTTGTCAAATGAAATTTCAACAACATTACACATGATGGAGTTGACACACTGTTGTTCACTTTGCAGAAAACTACATTAATTATTAATTTAATTATAAATGCACAGTTGATATAAAGCAGGTTAAACAGTAACATTGACAATCAAACTGTTTGGATGTGAGAGCAGTAAAATTTGTCTGTCACATGAAAGAAAACAGAGTCAAATAAAATCAACTTGTTTCCTGTGCAGGCATACTTTCACTTTCACCAGCCTGAGATAATTTATGACATAATTTTAAAAATAAAAGAGTCAGTGACAGAAACCCAACAGAAAAACATTGAAATTAAATTTAAATATTTAAATAATGTGCCTTACCCTCTTCCTCTTTGAAAGCAATGCTGTAAACTTTATCATTTACGTTTGTTACTGAGCCGCAGTCTCCTCCTGATTTGCGGCAAATGTGGAAATAGTTTTCAATCCTCTTCTTTTGATCTCTGTCCAAATGAGGACAATCAAAGAAGACACGATACTGGTAAGTATCCTCCATGGTTTAAACACTTGACAGAATTAATGATATACTGTAGGTATGACACGGTAAGAGCGAGCAAAGGACTTTGAGCAGCAATCTTGTGGCAAATGCTGTACGCCCCTGTAGAAGACAGGAAGTACATGTGATTTCCTGTAAACACAAGACTTACCATTGTTGGTTGTGACTCAAGACATCCTGTTTGAATCTGAGCCTCTTTTTCAGTGGTGAAAAGTAAAACATTTACTCAAATACCGCTCTTTCTGCTTTAGGCCAGTAGTTGTAAATCACTACATTATCCTGCTTAAACCCTGGTCACCAGCCAAAAAAAGACCATTAATTATATTTTCATGTGTTTTGTAATCAAAAAGGTTTGAAAAAGCCATGACTTTGTTTCCCTCGTAATACCTGAGGATTTGACCAGTACCTGCAACAATAATTACCGTTAAGGTTCATATGCAGTGGAAACCAGTGATGTGCGGTTTACACCAGTAAACAAGACAAGCATTAGATACGACTTGGCAACAGGTGATATTTCCAGTCCACTCAGCTCATAGAAGCCCTTGGCTGAGCTATAAGTGTGCCTAAACCACCTTAAAGTGATATTCCACTTTCTCAGAATAAGCCACTCCGTATGTGATCACCCCATGCCGATGTGATGATGGGTGAAGGTCTTCAGTTCACAAAACAATCCTTAGTCTTAGAGAAACAGGGTAGCAGCCTCATCCAGTACAATGGCAGTGAATGGTGACCACGGATAAAGCATTAAAAAAAAGAACACAAAATGTCTCCATCCTGCTCATGTGATGTAATCCAAGTGTCCGCGAGCCCGACATTAAAATTTAACCACAAAAGACGCCATTTACGCCATGTTTTTAGCCGAAATGTCAACTCTAGCATGTAGCCGGTAGGATGGCGTCGACCTCGCGAGACTTCCACACGTGTGTCCATTAAGATATATACGAAGTCTTGCATATACATAAGGCCATATATTTTCATCCACATCACACCCACTGATCAGAGTCCATGATTTAAAAAAAAAAGAACAGATCCAACCTTGTGATACTTCCATGATCTGAATGAGTGTAACCCAGAGATGTGTGTTTAAAAACTTATTATTGCTGTGCTGAACAAAAATAGTCAGTATGCGTGAAAATAAAATATTGATGTATTCTTGGTTGTGGTTCTCCTGAATGTCCCACTTTCAGACATCCAGCTGCAGACAGCAGCATTTCTTTCACTCATCAGTTGGTGAAGAAGAGAGAATATTGAACTTAAACTTGTCTGGAGGCCAAACTGTCCAGCTGACGTTGCTCTGTGCTGCCATTGGGAGATTGCCGAACTGCACTGCTACATCACAGCCTGGTATTTTTTGAATGTTTAAGGACACTGCACATAGCTGGTTTCATTCCTACCTTTTAGAAAGACCCTCTGCAGTCACCATAAGTAATTACTCATCTTCCAAAACTCGATTGCCTGTGGTGTACTGTAAAGTTAAACTTTAGGTCCAAGTTTATTTTCTATTTATGTGCCTCCACTTGGACATATTATCCACCATCACAACGTGTCTTTCCACTGCTATTCAGACGACACACAGATATTCCTGCTCCTGAGACCTAATGACCCAAGAAGTCTTGCTGCTGTGTTAGACTGTTTCATCAATATCAACTGTTGGATGATGACGAACTTTCTCTAACTCAACAACTCCAAATCAGAAATCAATTAAAAATAAACCCATCAAAAAAGTTAATCCACACATTCATGTTCTCAAGACTTGACAGAAATATTGACCTTTCATCAGCCAGTATGCAGCATTAGATCCTCGGGTGGGGCCCTCCTGGCTGTTCCAAAGTTGAGGTTTAAGTCTAAAGGTGACTGCTTTTTTCATCAGGGCCCCTCGACTTTGGAGCGACCTGGCCGAAGAGACGAGGGTCGCTGAATCACTGACATCTTTTAAATTACTTCTTAAAACCAATTCTTATTGACTTACCTTCATGTGATGTCTTTCAAACCAATTTTATTGTTAATTCCTTTTATTTGAGTTTATATATATTGACATTATGTGATGTCGTCTTATTATCCACTACATTTCTTTATTTATTCATATCAACTAGACAACATGACGTGATGTCGTCTCTGCATTGTTTTTATTCATTCTTACTAACATGTTTTTCTTGTTTTCCTTTTCTTATTTCTTTTACTCTCTCTTTATTTTATTTTTTTCTTGAATTTTAGCTTTTGGTCTTGCTTCTGTTTGGTCTCATTGTTTGGGTTTTGTGTTGTCACTAAACCAAAACATTTGCCGATTTGCCTTCTAAAGAGGTTGAAACTAGTGATGAGAAATTAAATTTTTAAAAAGAGAAAGTGTAAGAGAGAAGGCATGCACCGACACAAGAGAGAAAGAGAGAAAACAAAAACGGCAATTTAACCTTCTGATTCTTATTACATGATAAATTTTTCATTGCAGCAGACAAACTCTCAGCAACAGTCTTCATGACATGGCTCTTTTTTCTGGTTAATTCTTGGCTTCTTTATAATAAGTCGATACTGATTTCATTACAACAGCTAACAATCAGTGTATTTTTTATATAACCTTTATTTAACCAGCATGAAGTCTCAATGAGATAAAAAGACAGGCAGGACAATCACATGGTTGCAGACAGAAAACATATTTTCCAAACTATTGAGTTTTTTTGTGCAGATGGAAGATTCAGCATAGATAAAAATAAAGATATCACAGTGACACAGATTCAAAAGACATCAAATAATAATACATAAAACAAGTATTATCAAAGTATAAGAACTCCAAAGAAAGTCATGACAAAGCTTCTACACATAAACACCCACCATGCATGGTTGAAGTGCATCATTTTTCATGCTAGCTTTGTTTAGTGTAATAGTTGCGGATATAAAGCATTTCTGTATCGTTTTGCTCTCCACCTCTGGGTCACAACCTGGCAGCTGGAGCATGAGAATGTGATATAGGGATTTACTTGAAGAATTATACAGCATTATGTTCAGGTAGACATTTATAGAAATAAAATTATTAACAAAATGTGTTAAAATGTAGTACAAATAATTGTGACAATGAAAAATGTGCACAACTACACACTGTGGCAACAAAATATGAGGAAAGTTATGTTGCAATGCATTGCAGTAATGTTACATTTAAATACATACAAATACGTACATAATACACCAAAAAAATTTCACCAGATGGATAACCAATCAATAGATTTATACCTTCAAATGATCATAAACATGTTCCTCTGTGGTTTATGGTCGTACTTTGCAGTAGATGCAGTAAGTTGAAAGCATTTTATTATTTAATATAACAGCTTGGTACACAATTTGAGTGCAAATAATGAAAACAAGCCACAAGGTGATTGGCAAGTAATTACTTTCTTGCTTTGAAAGTAATCAACATATTTGACAGTGCTGTATATAGGAAGGCTAAACTTATAGCTGCAGATTCCTCACATTCATAGTTTGAGCTCCTCCCATCTGGTCGTCAATTCAGGGTCCCACGAGCCAGCCGTCTTTTATTCTCTTTGACTACAGGCACTGAACAAAGAAAGGCTGCATCAGGTTTTCTCTCTCTGGTTTATTTGTGGCTACTTGTCTATTGAACTATAGTGTGGTGTTTTTTTAGTGTGTTGTGATATGAGTCATTTACATGTAAGTCAGATTTCCACTGAGGTGCCCTACCTCTGCGCCCTACCTCGTGGTGAGTGTGGGACAAATTTCTTATCACGTGAAGGCCCCTTGAGGAATAATCAACTGAAGTTTGAAGATCATGCATAAGTCAACCTATTAGATTTAATATTTGAGAAAACATAATCAGTTCAATTGTTTAAATATTGTTTAGAACGAGGTTTTTAAGCAATTTAGAAAACTCCTTAGAGTTTTTGACATGTAACAGTCTAAAACTGTCCACACCATCTTTTATTTGATCTATGACAAATGTGGTTCCACTCTTCTTTCTCTAATGTGTCTGCTCCCTCAGCTGCATAATATCATTTACCACCTATTATCATTGCTTCCCCTCCTCCTGCTGCTGCTCCTCCTCCTGCTTGTAATTGTGTTTTATGTCTGGAAATAATGTAAGCTACTCCACTGACCACTACAACAAAACACAAGGCTCGTTATCTTTAGCCTGCTGTCTGATCTCTTCCTCTGACATGTTTCCTGATGAACAGTGTCTAATATGCTCCTCCTCTTGTTGTATTTCTTCCTCCACTGCTTCTAGCATCTCATTGGTGTAGCATCTTCCATTGTTTTCCATCACCATCTTGTCTATTGTTTTCAGTAGCTCTTCCACCTGGAACTGGTTGCTCCTGTATTCATTCTGTGGTTTGTTCTTCCAGTATTTATTATCAATGACGTGGCACCGGCCTCCGCACTTCTTCACCAGATCACTCAAAGCCTTATTCCGGCGGACATGATCCTCAATTGTCTTTCCTTCAGGAAGATCGTCACCATGAGTGAAGAGAATTGTTGCATATTTCAAAGCTTCTTCAGAAAAGTATTGGCGTACTTTGTCAATGACAGCTTGGTCCTGGTCTGTGAATCTCGCCACTTGAAGCACAATGAGGAAAGCATGAGGCCCAGGAGAGCACTCTGTGATACACTTCACTATCTCTGCCTTCAGCTCCTCCTCAGACTCATTTGTGTCAAAGAAACCAGGAGTGTCGATCAAAGTGATGTTTCTTCCATTGACAGGTTTGGTTTTTGCTCGACATTTCTTTGTTCCAGAGTTGAGAGTATCATCAACCACAAACATCTTCTCTCCAAATATGGTGTTAGCCAAGCTGCTTTTCCCAGCTCCAGTTTTTCCCACAATGATAATTCTTCTGTCTGACCCTAAAGGAGGATAATATCCATCAATACTATTGTTCATTTGTCTTTTGATTGTCTTCATGTAAAAAAAAAAAAAAAAAAAAAAAAAAAAAAT
>JAJHUR010076162.1:0-20755 GCA_027495735.1 Lutjanus campechanus | reverse complement strand
CAGGTCAAGGAGACCTGCGGGACTGCAGGACAATCCTCTGGCCTGGTGGAGGGAGAATGAGACAGACTTTCCTCTTTTGGCTCGCATGGCAAAGCGATACCTCTGTGTTCCCGGGACCAGTATTGCATCTGAGAGGGTTTTTTCAACCGCAGGTGATATAGTTACGGCAAAGAGGAGCTGCCTTACCCCAGAGCAAGTGAATGAACTCCTTTTCATGAATAAGAATCTTGTCATTCCCAAGTGCTAGGCTAGCACAGTTATGACACGAGGACAGTTTACACTCACAGATTGTTCAGTTTGTTTTTTGTTTGCACTTAAATAGGCAGTGCCTTTCTATTTCTAATGCAGTGCACTAAAGCTTTGATGTGACTTTTAGACAGTTTACAGTTCACGTTTAAAATGTCCAGTTTACATGTTCGCACTTTGAAAGCAATTGAATGTCTTATACTTCTAAAGATTTACTGTGAGATTTACTCTAAAGAAAAACTGTGAGACACTTATGTTTTCTAAGGTACCCTACTACCTCTGATGTTTATTGTTTACATTAGTTTGATTACTTAGCCAGTAAGCAGCAGCACTTTGTTTACATTTACATTGACTGAATCTCTTTATTTTTTTATACATATTGATAAATGACTTCACAGCTGTTTGTGGACAAAATGGCCAAATTAAAGGTACATTTGTATTTAACAGCAACAGCTTTTGGGTGAATTCTTAATGTCATATTTTTAATAATGCACCAGTAATTCTGCACTACATCATGTTTGTAAAATACTCGTCTATCAACATTCTGGGAGGGGGATTGGTCCTTGCCATCATTAACTACCAATACTTCATTAATTTGCTGCCAAATGTCAATATAAAACTATTATTAATATGTTGCACAACTAGACAATCAGGTAACAGCTCAAAAAACGGTTTTAATAACACTAACCCGAATCGAGATCGGATCGGATCGAATCAAATCGAAATAATCGATTCTGAATCTCAAGAATCGGAATCGAATCGATTCTTGAAATTTGAATCGATACCCAGCCCTAGTCTGTAATTGGTTGGAATGCAAATTGTGTTCACATCGGAAATGAACATACAAGACCATCTTTTCAAAGCAGTCCAGAAGTGAGCCAAAGAAGGATTAAATCGAAAGCAACTGGACTTGTTCAAAAGTCTTTTCTGAGGACGTTTCGCCAGAGCTAGTCAGACTAGCTCTGGCGAAACGTCTGACAGGCATGAACTGATGAAGCTTCTTGGATAAGAGGCGAAACGTCTTCAGAAAAGACTTTTGAACAAGTCCAGTTGCTTTCGATTTAATCCTTCTTTGGCTTACAATGACCTGGACGAATGAGAACATTCACGGACAGTCCAGAAGTGGTCCTTTGGGCCGCACCAGAGTTTGAGTCCAGCGTTCACACCAACCCAAATAAACTGGACTAAACAAGGCTGGTATGACCATGCCTTAAGTGCATGCTAGAATGTTAGAATATATAGAATATGTTCACAGATCATCTTGCCATCAAACTGCCTTCCAGAAAACTAAGATTGTGTGTCTCTCTCCAAGCCAACCAGACACCTTTGGCAAAATCATTTTACCTCATAGAACATGGGAGTTGCTGGACTACCGATGCCTGGATTGGTTAGTTTGGTTTTGCTCTTGTGTGGCTGCAGTTTTTTAAACAGTTAGTTCAGATTCACCAAAGTCACAAATAAACAAACCAGACAATGGAGTTAGTGAAAGACCAGCAACTCTCATGTTCTGCGATGTAAAATTACTGATTTCGCCATTTTGTTTTGAAAGAGAGACATTTGGCTTATTAAATGTCAGTTTCCCATCAGAAAAGTGGTGAAACTATCCTTTTAGGTGGATAAAATACATTTTGCTCATATAACCACACAAATAGTCTGAACTTTCCCTATAAGTATAATGCCTCCACTCTTGTGGAAAGTCTTTGCCACACATCCTGGCAGGAGATCGATAGATGTTAATTGGATTGTGTATATAAGCAAGAGGGGGTGTGTGAGCATGTTTCAGCTGCTCTTCACTATGAAAGCTGAGCCTCTGTGGCACAATGACTGGACGAACTGGGTCCATGCCAGAGTGAGAAGAAAGCAGTGAAAAGTCTTCCTCTGCCAGATTACAACAGGAAACCTGCTGAGATTTGTGAGAAACGTAAATGTTCTGAAATGTTGCGTGGGACTGCGTGCCTTACCCTGAACAGCACAGTGCTGCTATTCTGGGTTCCTGTCTTAGCTCTTCAAATCCTTTTTAATAGTTATGTTTATGTGTGTTAGTGTGTGTGTTACGCATGTGGGAAGGAGGGATTTCTTTCCCAGTTCAATCAGTTCCACTGCCTGTTGCTGTGTAAATATAGATCCATCTCATTTAGATGCCCACAGACGGCTCCATCCACCAGAGGATTTGGGGATTTAAAAAAATCTTCTTTTTTTGTTTTTTTCTAGTTTTTTGACAAATTACCATTAACAATTGAGTGTATTTAGTGTCAGGGTACATCTGTCATCTCCAAGCTACCCTAACACTTTCAGACATAGATTGGAGGCTCTCGTATGGCTAATAGATTCTGTCCCAGTGGTCTTAAGCACTTAAGTGTGCATTTACGTGCCGCCAGGTATTAAGCAAGTATGTCTCACATCTGAACAAATGCCGACACACAGTACACACAACCAACACTTATCCAATATTGTATTATGAAGCTGTTTAAAGCCTAGTGTATCCCACAATTCACCATGGTCTGTCACACAGGGCCGGTCCAATTATTGATTGCGATTTAAGCTGGTGTGAGGACCTACAGTTAATAACAAAAATGGAGAAATTTAGGATTTATTGTCAGAATAGGATCTTCAATGTTTTTCAGGCCTTAGCTGATAAACAGACAGAGCAGGAACCCTCTACTACATATATTGTATGGAATATTTTGGGGTTTTCTCTTGCTGGTGCTTACTGTAGCTGGTAAGTCAGCAGCAGTTGTAGCATGGCTAATGTCAGCTGCATTAACTTCACACTCTGCATTTCACCAGTGCTTTCTGAGGTGGAGGGTCTGTCTGAGCATCTTGAAGTTACAAAACAATCCAGAGGCGGCAACTAATGATTATTTTCATGGTCAATTATTTTCTCAATCAATCGATTAATAATTGTTCATCAATGTTTCCAAAAGCCCAAGATACCGTCCTTGAATGTCTTGTTTTACTCACAACCAAAAGATATTCAGTTTACTGTCAAAGAGGAGCAAAGAAACCACAGTCATATTTAAGAAGCTGAAATCAGAGAATTTAGATTTCTTTCTAAAAAAAAAATCACTCAAACTGATAAATCGATTATCAAAGTAGTTTTCCATTAATTTAACAATTGATACAGTTCTACAGCTAATTGGCCAGTATATTTCAATAATACGTAGCTAACAAGTACATGGTCGTGGATAGGTACCACGCAGTGATTTATTTGGTTAATTAGCTAACATGATTGCACAATGATTCATGAGTCACCTTTTGTCAGTGTAAATTAAATGTTTGTTTTGTTTCACTTGATTTGTCTTTGGTAATAATATGTTGGATTCATGGTGGTCAGAAAAAACAAAACAAAGCAAGAATGTGGAAACCGCTAGAGTAACTCTGGAGCTGGTCAATATATTGATATTATATTGTACTGTATCATGATATAAGACTAGATATCGTGATAGATTTTGGATATCATTATATTGTTATAGAACATAAGTGTTGTTTTCTCCTGGTTTTGAAGGCTGCATTACAGTAAAGTGATGTTATTTTCTGAACTTCCTAGACTTTTCTAGGTTAACTGTTTTATTGTTTACCTTTACCCAGTTAGTCCATCTTGATAAATAAAGAAATCTCATAGGTCAATATTTTGTGAAAGCACCAAACAACATCTTGTCACAATATCAAGGTAATTGGTCAAAAATATTCTGATTTTCACCAGTTATATCACTTTAGTTGCTTCTACCCCATGGAGTACACAACATGTAGTCAGTCACAACCTGCATGATCAGTAATTACTGTTGTGTTTTTGTTACCTTAGAATGAGCCATTTATATCTTACAGAGGGAGCTGGTTCTCTTCCATGGAGGCTGCCATGTTTCTACAGTAGCCCAGAATGGACAAACCAAACACTGGCTCCAGATACGGCCTGTAAAGTTTTGCACAAGTTTTGAAGCAGCCGTATGTTCTCCTGCGCGCTTGGAAGGGGAGAGTAAGATGAGTGGTATTCAGTTAGTTGCAATCTGCAAGCTCACCACTAGATGCCACTAAATTCTACACACTGGTCCTTGACGGCAAGGTGTAAAACTGGTTGTTCGACTAGTAGCTGTAGCAGTCGCTTCATCATATGGGTTTTGTTCAAGTTGTTTGGTTTACCTGCTGGTATAAAAGCTCATACTCTTCCTCTGATGTGAACTTTTCTTACCTTTGATGCATCTCTCTGCAGCTGCCACATCAGGACCAAATACACCATAATTAAAATGAAAATCCACACCCTCTGCAGCTGCTGTAGTTTCTTCATAGAAAACATGTTGTAAGCTCTATGTGATGGTAAGAATCTGCTTATTAAATGAGAAGAAAGCAGAGTGATACTGCACTGAATGTGAGCCACCACTGCTTTCTGCAATTATAAGTCCTCAGGGATGCCCACTGGTAGATGTTTCTCTCTGCTATCAACAGGAACCATAGTGGAATAAAACTCAGAGAGGAGCAGAAAATGTGTATTTCAAGCCAATTAAGCCTGAGCAAATACAATTAGCAGTTAATCAGTTAGTAAAGGAGAGCTGTTCTCAGAGTGGAGGCTGCAGCTCTGCTGCTGCAGAGGCAGCAGCTCACGGTGAGAGACCACTTCATTTGCTTGCACACCGTTTTGTTTGGTCTAAAACATAATTCACTTTCCTTTATATTTGCTTTTATTTGGTTTGAGCAGGTTTAAATTGCTCAGTTGCACTTGGCAAATGTAAGAATGACTTTGCACTGTAAAAAAAGAAAAAGGTTTAGACAACTCCAGATTTCAAGGCAACGTACTGCAACAGATTTTTGAGTTTTTAGCCCTACTCAAACTCTTATGCTTTAAAATAAATGTAAAAAGTTTTGCCTAATATTAATCTTAAACTTAAATCTTTGAGTTTTAGAACCTCACAAAAAATCGTATTTCAGAATTTGGCCATGGTGAGCTGTGAACCTGATTTGTCATTGGTTTGGTTCCTGAAAATTAAAAGGTTTTAGTTGAAAATATTAAAATTTTAACCACCATTCAATTTCACTTGAAACTTTAGAAATACACGATTGCAGCCTTTTGGGGTTTGGAAAACTAAAAGATTCAAGTTTATCTAAAGAAATTAAGTAAATTATCTCAACAAAAGATTAGTAGTTGTTAAAACTTAAGAGTTTGAGTCGGTCTTTTGGTTGAGTTGGTCAACTTATTCATAGGCCTACCTACAGCAGTGATAAATTAAGATTAAAATGTTAAAAAAAAACAAAAAAAAAAACAAAACAGAAGAAGTAAAAGTTATTCATTTCCTCATCATTTTTTGCCACAGTTACAGGGAGTCACTGGAGAGGGGCTAAAGAGCCTGAAGCTACAGGATGCAGAACCCCGAACTAGAGGAACCTGGTTAGCTGTAGCTGCAGCATTGTTGTCAAGGTAGCGAGTATTTCAACTTAACATGTTTCCTTGAGCTCTGATGCCACATCATGGTCATTTTATGATTTATTATGGTAAGTATATTCCAAAGTTCTTCTTTAAGGACACATGGGAGGAGTCTCAATTGATGATAAACAGTGGAAAGACATCTACTGTAAATCAAATTCTAAATTGATGTTTAAGGGTATGTTTCGGATTACTATGAGACTCTGAGGGGTGGGACTAAGATGTTGCTACTGGTACACAACTAGTTAAAAAGTAAACAGCTTCATGTTATGTAAGTGTCCAACTGTAACAGCATTCATTTTAACATCCAAGGCAGAAAAATATGGAAAGTAATTGAAACCCCTTTTTGTGCATATTGTTCTCAATTTTCCAACCCAATCAAACACAAGAACTATGTCAATAATCCCCTAAACGTGTCAGCTGTGAGCACTCCCTACTAAAAAATCAGACCATGAGGTGTGTGTTAAGTGTGTGAATGTGTTTTGCTTTTTTGAATGTGTCTTAGATGAGGTATGCAGTGAAGAGGCAAGATCACAATCGATGTCTTCTTTTCTCACACGCACTGAAATCACAGGCAGTCTGTCAAAGAATCATAACTTCACTGATATAAATCCCCAACTTAAGGTGGGTTTACAAGGTGGTTTACAGAGACGAGCAATGAAAGCGCAAAGAAAAATAAAAAGACAGGATCACAATATGAGCAGAGCTGATAAGTTGGTAAAAGCAGCAGCCAAAGAACATTAGAGTGGAAGATGAATTGGAAAATGTTGAGATTGCCTCAGAAGGAAGGCAATGAAAAGGTCAATAAAAGCCACAGAATGAGAGCAGAGTAAACCTAATATGACAGAGTGGTCTATGAAAAAAATATTTTCAGGCCAGTTTTAAAAGATGAAGCAGAGTCTTGTCCGAGCTCCTCAGCGGTGACATAGCTGAGATTGGGCACTGTGCAGCCTTAAAGGAACAAACCAAACATTTTGCATGTCCTAGCTAAACAAGTACAAACTGTGTTTTCTTTTAAAATCTTAAAAGCTTTTCATAAATTTATATCTGTGGGGGTGGGGGTAAAGTGGTAAATTGTCTCCTCACCTGTATATGCCAGATGGTTTGTTACACAGAACCTTAGAAACTATTTGGAAAAGTGCACGCACTTTTTAAAAAAAACCAAGGTAACAGTGTTTTTGTGTTTAATCAATTTAATTTAACTATATTTGCAGAGAATACAGTATAATTGGCAAGTAAAAAAAAATAGAATCCATCAAGTTTCATTCATTTAATACATTGATTTTCATTCATGCATCTTGGAGAGTCCTTGCACACCACTGCCCTCTATTCCCATCAACAAATACTTTATTGTTGAGTGTCCTGAAAAGCGCTATACAAGTTTAATGCATTATTATTATTATTATTATTATTAATGCTTTGCAGCCTGTAGCACCATCCTTGAGGGAACATGGATGTGGGTTGGACTGAAATTCGGTTTGCAGGAAAGGACTGAGCAAAGAGAAGAGTTGTCCATCTTTACCTAAATAGGTGTTCTGCTGTGCAATATCACACACGGGTATATGCAGGAACTTGGTGACCATCTTTTCAATATCTTCACCAAAAACTCCTTCTCTGGAGTTCTGTTGTTATGCTCATTACATGAGACTGTAGGGATGATTTTGACAAAAACCTGTTGCCTCCTTGTCCAATGTTGGGGCAATGGCACCTGTCTATATATATCATGAAAATACAGTTTTTAAGTCTTACCATTTGTGTTAATTCCTCCTAAAATGCCTATCCTAGGCATACCTAAAGTAAACTGAATTGCACTTTAACCATTTGGAGTCATTACATGCATAGTAAGCAGGATATTGCTGCCTTGACTGTGTGTTCAGTGGACGCCACACAGCAGATCCCAAGCACTCCTCTGACCTTCAAGAAAATGACTGACAGCTCTCTGACAGCACATAGATGTAGCTCTCTCAGGTTCTTCAAAGATGCATAATACAGTGAATACAATTTGTTCAAAAATGCTGTAAAGTTATTTACTCCTGTTGCCCTTTTGGTTGTGTCTTAAATAACAAGCTCTAGCCTATGACTGCAACAGTGTCACACAGCAAGCCCAGGGTACAGCCCTGCAGACTCTGCCAATCATTGTTGATGCTTCATCAGATGTAGATCCAGTTCTTCTTTAAAAAGTCCTCTGGGGTGTACTGGCATAAAGACTGCTACAGTGTGGAGGCTATTGCGTTTGCACTTGTATCCCCCAGTTCTTGGAGATCAAGACAAACTATGAGAACAGGGTGGTGGCTTACTGCTGGTGAATGATCAATGAGACCAACATTTTTTAGGTCTTGCTCAATGATGTACCTCCCCATTCTTTCCTCATTTCAACTCCCATGAGTTCACATCTGTCTCCACATGTTTTTCTTGACTGAGGGACCTTCCTCGGATCTGTCTACCCATGCTACCCTTTCCCAATCATGTAGGCTGCGGCTCTCACCACCTGGTTCCCAATGCTTTCTTTCTGCTTCCAAATCTTCTTGTGAGTTTCTTTAGCTGGTCATCTTTACCTGACACAAGTCCTGCTTGTCCAATGCTACCACATACATGACAAGCTCTCCAAGCTCTCTATTTTTGGCCGTCAGCCATGGGTTTTTCCCTTTGAAATATTTTTTCTGTTCTTCAGCCCAGCAGCTTGGCAGTGTAGTGCTTATTTC
The DNA here is from genome assembly GCA_027495735.1 of Lutjanus campechanus. Lineage (NCBI taxonomy): Eukaryota > Metazoa > Chordata > Actinopteri > Lutjaniformes > Lutjanidae > Lutjanus > Lutjanus campechanus. The sequence continues at coordinate 12,394 of JAJHUR010076162.1, read as the reverse complement.
AGTAGGTTCATCTTCACTTGACTCTGCTACAGCAGTATCATTAGCATTTCCATCACTGGACTTCTCCCCACTGTCCCCAGTAATAGTATTCAGCTCCTTAACTTTATCTCTGATTTCAATTCCTGCATTGTGTGCTGTCTCTTTGTCATTGACGTTTTCCTTTCTAGGCTTTTTGGTTGAAAGCTCTTCACTACTCTCCTTTGGAGAAAAGTAACTGAGGAGAGATCTCTGCCTTTTGCTACTCGACCTGTCTTACTACTTGACCGAAGAGCTGCACTCCTGTTTTCTCCCGTATTCCTCTTCCTCAACTGGCTGCATTGCACTATCGACAAAGAAACTTGTAACAACCTGTCAACAACATTGTTATTATGCTCATAAAATAAAACAAAATTCAAAGTGGTCTTCAAGTGATTAGTGGAGGACTTGTGCTTAGATTACTGAGGATGTTGTAGAGTCTTTTTCGAGAACAAATTTTTTTTTAAATAAACACTGAAGAAGCGCAAGTGACTTTGTTATCTTACACCAGTGCAAGTGCCATTTTTGCCATGTCTGCAAGATAGCAAATGCACTTGCACCTGGTCTGTTCTGCCGTGGTGGGAGGTCTAAACATGAAGGCAAAATGAAGGCGTGGCCCGGCATGTTTGCTATCTTGTGCTTGGCGCACTGGAGTAAAAACCACTTGGGCCTTAGAGCCCTATCTTACACCGGTCTGAAGCGCAATGGATTTAGTGTATTCAAGGAGTGTCCAAATCCTCCTTTGCCGTCTCCTCCCAGGGGTGCAATTGATATTTTGCCCTGCCCCGCCCGCAATGCGCAATTACTCCAATGTGCCAAGCACAAGATAGCAAGGCCTTCATGTTTAGACCTCCTGCCCATGGCGGCACAGACCAGGCGCAAGTGCATTTGCTATCTTGCAGACATGGCAAAAATGGCACTTGTGCTGGTGTAAGATAGCAAAACCACCTGCGCTACAGCTCCACAATTACAAAACACCTTAATTAATGTTCAGTCTTTTCCCCACACAGGAGTGTCAATTGTTAAAGTGTCCTTTGAACATATTATCCATCAGCAATAAAGTGTAAATATTAAAGTTAACAGCATGCGCGTGTGTCTCGTGTTTGGCTGAGGCGCACACACGTCTCCATAATCACAGAACACCTTTCATTAAGATTAAATAGCTGTATGCGTGTGTGTGTCTTTAAAGATAAACTTTATATACTTTATAAAGTCTAATAAATCTAAACAGACCTGTAAAGTGTGCACAGGACGGGATCACGGCGGTCAGATCGTCTTTATCAGATGAGTCAGCATGACAGCTGTTTATGTCTGCCTGTTTGTTGTGATCCAGAAAAACAAGGATTAAACAATTATTATCTATAACATACAAAATGTACAAGACATGACCGCATGAGTCCAGTCCGACCCAGAGAGAAAAAGGAATGTGTGCTCCTGTCGGAGCTGGTTGGATATATTCGTGTGTAATTTTGCACACTTCAAACTTCAGAAACTCTTTCTGATTGTTTCGTAGCGGGACAGAGGAGGAGAAAGGGAGGAGGAGATGAGGATTAGCTGATTTATAATAAATTATAAAATACAACACAATTTAAAGGTGCTTCAGTGTAAAACTAACCAGTTACATATCTGCATGACATTTGTGGTTCGTTTATTGTAATGGTTTTTGCAGGTGTTCATGTAAAATAAACTATTTATACATGAAACTGCTTTGGAGACGTCCTGCTGTCTCCATATATTACGTGCTCTCATGCTTTCACTTCTCGAACCAGGAGATCTGTGTCCTCACTTTGAAAATATTTCTTCCTTGTAAATCCACTGTCATGCTGCCACTACTTGCGCTGCTGGCACACCTGCCTCTTACATGTGATGAGAGCTGACTTTCTGATTGGTTTATTGCATGTTCAGCCTAAACTCGCTGGTGAATTAATGAGGGCATTTGGGCACACCTGATAGGTGTATGCCGCTTTGCGCCGGTGGTGCAGGGGGCGGGGCAGGGCAAAATATCACTCGCACCCTTGGGAGGAGATGGCAAAAGAAGATTTGGACACACCTTTAATACATTAAATCCATTGCGCCTTGCGCTTTAGACCGGCGTAAGTTAGGGCCCGTTTTGTCCACCCCATTTCACCACTGATAACAAAAAGGGAAAAAAAAAGGTGTGAAAATCATAAATCAGCAGTAATATGGGGAAATTGTGACTCCAAGAGGAGACAGAAATGAAAAATGAGACTCTAGGGAAAATCTAGAGGGTTGACAAGTATGTTTCAAAACAATTCCCACAGTATACCATATGTTTTACATCAGTTTGCTATTACAAGTCACCTATTTTTCAAATGATTTCAGTATGCTATGGAAATAAATTTGCTTTAGACAGGTAATCCACCAGTGTGCTCCAGTCATTGCATTGCAAACTCTGAAAACTCGTGTTTAGTTCATTCAGACACTTTTGTAGAGCATCACCTCACACAGAATGGGAATTATGTGAATGTACAGAATATACAGGGTTTCATTTGGACAACTAAGCTCTGACCTTGTCACTCCCTGAAACACAAAATAAACTTCCCTTGGCTGTGCAGACCAGCACAGAAATATCTGTGCATACAAGCAACAAGCTCTGTATCAGAGAGAGCTTTTAGAACTGGCAGTAATGTTGTATCATCGCTCCTGTCTAGTCTCACATAGTCAGACCACACATATACATTCTGTTATGGTGTCAAGGCATATAATATATGCCTTGTTTGCATTTCTTTAAACCAATCACAAATGTCTTGGGCGGAGCTAAACTCAGGATGCAGTGATGGTGCATCCTGGGTGAGTGTGTCGAGGGGGAACTTGTTTTGGTGGAACCTTTGCATGTTGGGAGGCGAGCTCTGGCATTAAAATGACTACATCACTGCAAAAGAAAAAGAAAGCTTGTTTACATTTATGCCATTAGCTGTTTTCAGCATGTAGGTTGCAACTACGAGGTTGTTCTTGTTCTGTTTACTGGGGACTTTGAAAATGTAGAAAGTGGACGCAATCTGAAACAAGTGACCAATGGCAGGACTTATACCTGCAGTGTGCATCCCGTGAATGAGAGTATTCCTGTATGAAAGCAGACAAGGTTTGGGTTTGATTGAGTGAACAATCTAAAGCATCACTTTTTTTTTCAGGCAATGGTGGCCTAAAGGGTAGAGAAAGGAGCTTGGCCACCAGTTCAATCCCCCGACCGGCAGGATAAACCTGGGCGGGGAAAGTAAATCACAGCACTTGCCTTGCCTCTCCAACACTGAGATGCCCTTGAGCAAGGCCCTTAACCTTAACCCCCGACTGCTCCAGTGGCAGGCAGGTCAGACTGTGGTTGTACTGAGCAGTTTCCAGGAGTGAAACTAAACTCTATATTTGTGATCAGGATGTTTCTGCAAAAGAGAGCATCATTCTCAGCGAACCCTCCCTGAATAAATAAAGGTTGAAAAGAAGAATTATATCTTAATCTTATTTCTACAAGAGGTTGCACAAGGACATTAGAAAGCAAACAACATTTCGTGATTAAAAAAGAGAAGAATTATATCTACCATGGTTTTATTGTCTTCTGTCTCTATCAACATTCTGAAACCAGTGCACGGCTCAAAGTATGTAATCAGTAACAGTAGTTGTGTATGAATTGCATTTTGTAACTTTAATTTGTATTTTCATATTTATTATCCTATTTCTTTTATTTAGTTGTACCTAACAAGTTTGCAAGTTTATGTTGAAATAGATATCATATGATATTAAGCCACTTTTAAAGAATTACTGCACTTTTTTTGTGTGTGTTTTTTTTACTTGTTTAAATTTGTATGTTTGAGGTTAGAAAAACACATTTTAAAATGATCAGTAATCTGTGCATTTTCCTTAATAACCAAGCAAGTAGACAATAATCACAGTTTGACTTTTTTCACCAAATCATGCATCTCTACACCTGTGCTGGCTGCACTTCAGCTATGTGGGCGGAGCCAGTCAGTCCTTAGTTTCTACTTGTGTTTATTTCATTTCTACATGTTGTATTAATTCATGCTCTTCATACACAATAACATAAATACAAAAGTACATACTGTAGCTCACATTCTTTGTTAAAAGTCATGTGAGGTGGTTTCAGAAGGTTGAAGGAAACAACAAAAAATAAAGAAAAGAGAGAGCCAGACAATGGTTGTAATGACACTGCATAAAACCACGGTCGACCTCTCCTGGATCAGCTGAGGAGAGGAAAGGTCTAATTTTGGAAGTGCTTTTAGCTATTGGACACATGACTGAACAAAGCTAAGTAACCATCCTCCCTGCCTGACTGCTGGCTCTCTGGTTTACAAGCATGTTACAGAGCTGAGCAGCTTTTTAATTTGTAGAAAAGTTTGCAAATTCAAATGCATGCATTAATTGCAAATTTATTATGTCCCCTTCAGTGATAAGTATGTGACATTGTTACACGATGTGGGGACAGTTTCTTTATCTTAGCACTTTGAAGCAACTTCACTATGATTTAAGGTGCTAAAATGGATCATAAGAAGGCAAACAAAGCTTTAAGAAAAGTACAACTCAGGTTTATAAACTGCTGTGGGCTTCACACAGGCAGGAGGCAGGGGAGTTGGGAAAACCAAAAAGAATGGATATTGTTCACTTTAAGAAAGGACATTCACCATTTTATACCCAAAAGCTATTCAGGCAGCTCAGATTGTCTGTCTTTGTCTGTCTAAGTACTGATGAAAACTGAAAATTTGGATATACAAATCAGCCAAATGTTGGAGAGTAAAGTGAAATAAAAAAAGGTAATCATGTAGAGTCTAGATGCTTTTGACTATGAAGTTGGTTTTAAAGGGAAAACTTTCACTCTGGGGAGAGGTAACAGTGGCTGTGCTCAGTCACAGCTGCAGGCAGCCAGCAATTAGGATGAGTCTTTATTTTTCAGCGATGAGGCCGGGGCCAAAGCTCCATTTTAACCCTCAAGTAAATCGATTCTATGATAACTAAACAACCAAGTGGCAAATACTGTCCAGTGAGAAATGAATGAGGAATTAAAGGGATATTCCATTTTGCCAGAATAAGCCACTCAGTATGTACTCACCACTATGCCGATGTGATGATGGGTGAAGGTCTTCAGTTCACAAAACAATCCTGGAGTTTTAGGAGAAACAGGGTAGCAGCCTCATCCAGTACAATGACAGTGAATGGTGGCCACGGATAAAACGTTAAAAAAAAGGATGGTAGGATGTAAACATGGCATCGATCTCGCGAGACTTCGTATATATCTTAATGGACGCACGTGTGGAAGTCTTGTGAGATCGACGCTATGTTTACATCCTACCGGCTACATGCTACAGTTGACATTTCTGCTAAAAACATGACGTAAAAGGCGTCTTTTGCAGTTAATTTTTAATGTCGCTGCTCGCGGAGGCTTGGATTACACCACACAAGCAGGATGGAGACGTTTTGTGTTTGTTTTGTGTGCTATTTTTAACGTTTTATCCGTGGTCACCATTCACTGCCATTGTACTGGATGAGGCTGCTACCCTGTTTCTCCTAAAACTCCAGGATTGTTTTGTGAACTGAAGACCTTCATCCATCATCACATCGGCATAGTGGTGAGTACATACTGAGTGGTTTATTCTGGCAAAATGGAATATCCCTTTAAAGTAACATGAAAAATGAAGTGAACAATGAACAATGTCCCATCAGCCTGTTCATAACTAGCACTTTTGGAGGGAGATACTTGCAGAGCAGTGAGCAGTGTCAGTAGTGGTGGAGAAGAGGAAGAGCTGGGCATTTATGACAGCTTAAATAGACTGTCGAATTGAAGGGAAGTGTTGGATAGGTGATGAAGACAGTGACGCATGTCATGTGTGACTGTTCTGTACCAGTGCAGCTTGAGCTGACTGCCTGAGCTTGCTTGCAGAACTCACTTCATTTTGACCAAAACTCCCATTTTTCCCAAATGTTAACTGAAAAATGTTCGAAATTGTTTACATATCTACACACATGCAGAGCTCAGCATGTTAACTGCAGCCACCGATGCCAAAATAGTATTTGCATTACGTGTGGTCATTTGGAGCGTGTGCCCCTTCTGAGAGGGATGATTGCTTGGACCTTGGTGCTGCTTTCAGCATTGTTGAGAACATCTGATTGAGTTAAAACTCCACAGTGCACTCACTTGAGGCCTCAGCAATACACCTGTCAAGTGTGAAGTTGAGCAGATGAACGCATCTCAAGATATTTGAAGGACAAACATAGATTCCTTCCTTTAAAATTTGATAGTGCGACAGCATCACCTATTTACCAAATGGTACCAAATTTGTCTTGATCACTCAGACATCATATCTACACATCACACAACTGTGGTTGAGCAGAATCTGAGCCAGCTATAGCAAGAAAAATTGAATATCAAATATGTATTTTCTTCTTAGACTTGTGGTTCAAATGTTATAGGCCAAAATGTGAAGTTCAATGTTACAGCACCACCATTTGGCCAAATTGCACCAAATTCAACACTAAACACTCTTGGGTCCTCAGCAGTACACCCCCAAGTGTGAGGTTGATTGAATGCTTCTGAAGATCATGTAAAGGACAGTCATACACACATACAAGCAGGCAAATACAGATTCCTTCCTTTGTATGTGGATAATGCTGCTACAGTACCATCTATTGAACAAATGGCACCTAATTTGTCATTTGTCACTTATCACATCTACACGTCCACCAAATGTGGTTGCAGTTTGAGCAGAATTTGAACAAACTTTGAAGGCTAACTGTAGCAAAACATGGAAAATCAAATGTATGAAAAAGTAACTTTTCCCAGTTTGGTCTAGAGATATTCTGTACCAAATTTGGTGATGATGGTTTAAAACTTTTAAAAGACGTAGCGAAAAACAGATGTGAATAAACTTTCACCAAATTCGACACTAAACTCTCTTGGGTCCTCAGCAATACACCCATCAAATGTGAAGTCGAGTGGATTAACGCTTCTCAAGATATGTGAAGGACAATCATACACACATACAGTGCATGCTGACAAATGGAAATTTCTTCCTATATAGTTATATAGATAATGCTGCTAAAGTACAGCGACATCTATTGAACAAATGGCACTAAATTTTTCATGATCACTCAGACTCAAATATGGCTTCAATTTGAGCAGAATTTGAGCAAACTCTGAGGGCCAGCTATAGCAAAACATATGGAATCTCAAATATCTGGAAAAAGATGTATTTTCCGCTTGGTCCAGAGATGTTCTGTACCAAATTTGGTAGTGACTGCTCAAGACTTTTAGAAGGAGTAGCAAAATAAAACCAGATATGAACTTGAACTTCAAAATGGAAAAAAAAAAGTTTAATAGACTTCAAAAGTTACAGGTCAAAATGTGAAGCTCATTGTTATAGTGCCACCAAAATTTGACACTGTACTTCCATGGGTCCTCAGCAATACACCCACCAAGTTGATCAGATGAACAGTTGCTGAGAAAAATGAAGGACATACATGCACAGGCAGACAGAGAGAGATTTCTTCCTTTATAGTTAGATGAATGAAGATGATGCAAGTGAAAAACAATGCAGGTGTGTTGACCTTGGCATTTACATAGTCATACAGGCACCGAAGCCTATAAATAGCAGCTAATCTGAGATCCCCTAGAGAGCTGCATGCGGGGACTTGACACTAGCAGTGATGGGGTGATGGAGGGCCCAAGTGCCTTAGACTGTCTAGGAGTGTTTAACCTTGACAAGAATATTAAAATATTTGGCACAAATTCTCCCAGAATATACAACAAATATACAAAGTGTTACCCTGAAATACTACAAACATTCACTTAAGAATGACTTTTTGAGTTCTTGAATTAGATATGACCCCCTTGATTAACAAATTTATCCTACATAGATGGCATGTCATGTACACTGTATATCACCTCCACTCTGAAAACCTCAAAACCAGATACTGAGGACAAAACCAGTATGATGGCATTGGCAATGCAATGCATTGCATCAAGCTAGAGTTAAAATGACGTTTGATTCAGGTGGAAACATTGTCTAGTCTGGTTAGGGAAAATGAAATACTCTTCCGGTATGGAAAATGGTTTGTGGGGAGGCAATGTAAGACTAAATATTGAAATGTGGTGTTACAAGTTGACTATCATGTCTTTTATCAGGCAAGAATCCCTGTGAAATCATCAATAATTGAGAGGTGGATGCCCAGAGTCATGATGAAATAGAATAATTGTCTTCCTGCATGAATTTTTTGCTAATAGATTCATTAGTACATAATTTCCATGTGGAAGGATTGGCACATCTGGGAGGCTAAGGAATTCAGACAGGTTTTCTAAGGCATTGGTGGACAAAACCAGAGTTAAAAGGCACATCAACGCTGGATTCAACAGATGGCCAAAAGAACTTCAGTTTCATGTCCTTGTTCTCTGTCCTTTAGATGTCTAAGCGGAAAGCCGTTTGCTCAAACTTCAGCTTTAGAAACTAGATAACCCAACAGCATATCAAGGCAGTGTTGCAGCTTTGAAGTCACTTTGTGCTGACAGGCAAAAGTTTAGCCTGTGAGAGTCTTCTCTCTTAACTAAAATCCCAGTGCTTTAAACTTCCGAATGACCTCTCTCTGTTTTTCACCATCCCAACATCCACTTTCAACAGCAAATGTGTCACATTGATGCTCTCAAAGTGCTGTTTCATTTCAGCTTAAAAGGTTTCAAAATTGCAGATACATTGAATGTCTGAAAAAGATCATTGAATGCATTTTTCATAAATTTCACAGGAATGTAGCGTTCCAGAAAATAATTTCTGAACCAGTCAGTGTCTGGTTGCATTATGAGAGTGAACCTATCTCTGCTCAGACACACACATACACACAGTACAAAAACACCTCCACACTAAAATGAGGCTCATCATCTCTGCATTCCTCCCCGAGCTCTGGTGGAGGCTTTGCAGGCCTCTTCTGCTGTCCTCCTAGTCATCCATCAGCTGACTCCTTCAAACACACCAAAGGGCTCAATACATTCTCTACTAATGAGACCAAAATGACTGGCACTTTATCCTCCTCTCTCAGAGGTGATCAAGAAGACAGAGATGATCATTTCATTTGTCAGTCAGTGTCCAACGCTTTGAAACATGGTGAAAAATGATAGTGGGGGGTATGTGTACAGATCTTTTATGGTATGTTCCATTCTGAAATTTCAACTGGGACTTCCCCTGAAGATTTCCAACTCACCAACCCTCGAGATCTTGTGGCCTACCGACTGTCTGGGCATTCCAAAATGCAAAATAGTTGCTTGAACGGCAGCAAGAACGGCCACTAACAAACCGACAGCCATTGCATTTTTTCAAGGGCATATCCCCCCTCTCCTCAGTGGTAGGCACCCGACTTCTGCATGTCACTGTTTCAATATGAAGGGCCACCCTAAAGTCTTTGGATTGGTTCTGTGGTGCAAGTCTTTTTAACACTAATCATTTACACCCAGTTTTAGCAACAAAAGATGGGAGACTGTCCTCACTCTTTATTGACTGAAGTGTTTAGAGACTGACTTTTGGGTCTACACAAACCCCAACCTCAAAATCTTGTAGTAAAAAGTTGTTTATTGGTTCTTTTGTCTTTTGCGTCTCATTAATTAGTTGTACACACAATACTGACCAACTTCTATGTGATGCTATGGTTTTTGTATGTGCTAAATACCACATTAGAGTCAAAAAGTAAGCACAGCCAAGGTTTCCGACTTCTTGTATTGGAACATGGTCATCTTTCAACTTCTGATGTAAATGGAATGCAGAGTTACACTTTTCTAATACTGTACAGTCAGACTCGATACGGGGAAAGCAGTGAAACCAGGATACAAGAGATTGGACCCAAATGCATACTTATGAGGCAGATCTGGTGGAGTTCAATTATGCATTAAATCAAAAAGGTACAACAAGGCAGGAAGGTACAGGTCAAAACCAGATTCTGAGGGCCAGACAGTTCAGTGAAGGCTAACGAATCCAAAAAGGAGCTGGTAATATCCAAAGTTCATGAAGCAAACAAGGTCCAAGAAAACAAGGCAAAGATAAAAAATAAAAAAAAAGTCTAGTAAAATAGTAGTGAAATGCTGGGACCCTTGACACATGGACACAGATGAACTGGCAATGACATAAGGCAAGCACGCACAGTATGAACCCTAGGAAGGGAAGGCTAGTGAGGGACAGTTGAAATTATTAGCAATCACAAATTCGGGAAGTAAAGCAAAATGAGACACATAAGCTAAGACTCTTTCAACATAAAACAGACAAACAACTAAACTAAAACTATAACAAAACAAGTGGACATCTTAATAACAAAACAGTGAACTAGTAAACCTAAAGAGCTGTAGCTGACAAAAGCTTCATCCAACCATTGTCAGTGAATCACTGTGTGTCTGCCTGTCACGGCTGACTAGAATAAGAAGCTCCACTCAAATGTCCTTTATTTCAACTGTAGCCTAAGGCCTTCTTCATACCACTGTGACAGAGTTGGACACGTGCTGGGCATATGCATACTTCAAACCCAGTATCCTGACAGATTAGGAGTGAGCTGATCTGATACTCAGTATCAGTATAACTATTATTATAAGGTAATTACTACCTTAGTTGTTTCAGAGAGGAAAAAAGACTATTGCTATCAGCAGATATTTACGAGTGCAAAATGAAAAAGAACTATTAGGCCAAGAATTGTGCCCATATTAGAAGATTGCATACCTCGCAATTTACATCCAGTGCTATTCAGTGTTGAAACATGATGAAGAGTGTCCTTTGTATGATGAGGTGGAAAATTAGGTAGTGGATCGTGGCTGGATTATGAAACAGGCCTACCACGCCCAAGGGACCAGGGGCTCCAGGTGTTATGGTTTGGTGTTTTTGTTAGTCACTTCCTGTTTTATTTTGTAGTATTGGTTTTCCCTGTGTGTCTTTGTTGCTTTTACTTCCTGTCTTTGTCTGTTTTCCCGCTTTTTTTTGATCACTGATTATTTTCACCTGTTCTCTCTGCCCTCACCTGTGTCTCGTCATCCTCACCCTCCCTTGTGTATTTAAGCCTTTGTCTCTGTCTCTTCAGTTGTCGGTTCGTGGTGTTCGTTTCTGTCTGCCTTGCCGTTGCTCACTGTGTTTTCCAGGATTATTCCCTTTGGATTTTTTGGTTTCCTCTGTTGGATTTATTTTCCCCTTTTGGTGTTTTTGGTTCTTTTGGATTCCTTGGATTTTGTTTTTTGGCTTTGTCTTTGGATCCCTTCAGTTGAAGTAAGTCTGTGTTTGAATTTTGTTTCTGTTTTTTTGATTAAATTATCTTTGAACTCTGCTCCAGTGGCCAGTCTGCATTTTTGGGTCCAAACCCGATAACCCATAAATTGTAACAGAACGAACCGACCTTTAATATGGATCCAGCAGACTTAACACTGATAAATGAGGAGCTAAAAAAAGCGTGCTCTGAGTTTGAGCAATTGGGCTCAACCATTGAAGGGTGCACCGATCTGAAGAGGAGACTTTTCGTGTATACCCTTATGGAAAAGACTTTTTTATCGAGGCCCAGACTTTTGTATTTTTCACAAGTAACTCAGAACTTATCAGTTATTGCTTACATGAAGCAGGACTTGCAGGCCACAATTGACTTGAATTGAATTGAAGTGTGCCTGATTTTGAACTCAGTTTGGACTCAGATAGCCACCAGCCACCTGCTAAGCTAGCTCCTCTGTCAGCCAGTTCTTTGCCTGATCCTGCCACAGACTCATTGTCTGAGAAGCCCCCCAGACGTAAGCGAGGCTCTCGCAGACGTCATGAACCCCAGCTGCCCAGCATCTCAGAACCTCAGCTGCCCAGCATCTCAGAACCTCAGCTACCCAGCGTCTCAGAACCTCAGCAGCCCGGCGCCACGAAGGTTCTGCTGCCCGGCAACCCAACCTTCGTCTCTCCTCTCCCGGTGGGACCGCCGCCACCATTTCCTGTTCCAGTGGGGCCGTCGCCATCATCTCACGTCCCGGTGGGACCGCCGCCACCATTTCCTGTTCCGGTGGGGCCGTCACCATCATCTCATGTCCCGGTGGGACCGCCGCCACCATTTCCTGTTCCGGTGGGGCCGTCTCCATCATCTCATGTCCCGGTGGGACCGCCGCCACCATTTCCTGTTCCGGTGGGGCCGTCGCCATCATCTCCAGTCCCGGTGGGACCATCATCTCATGTCCCGGTGGGACCGCTGCCACAACCTCCTCTTCCGGTGGGGCCGTCGCCATCATTGCCTGCCCTGGTGGGGTCACCGCAGCCATATCCTGTTCCGGCTGGGTCACCACCACCATCTCCTGTCCTGGCTGAGCCGCAGCCATTTCCTGTTCTGATGGGGCCGCCGCAGCTATCTTCTGTTCCGGCTGGGCTGTCGCCATCCT
>JAJHUR010076161.1:0-10186 GCA_027495735.1 Lutjanus campechanus | reverse complement strand
CCACCTTGCTTGTTTACGTCTGGGCATTAGTGCCTCTTGTTGACTAGTCCAGCAGACTCTCTTGGTGTCTCTAGACAACCAATCGCACACAACTTTACTGTTCACAGGCTTTCCTGAACATTTCAACCATCTTACCTGTTTTGTCTCTTGCTGCTGTCATTGTAGTCAATCCAGCTTTACCCTTCCACCACCACACCACCACCACCGATGAGGACGAGTCTGTGACACCCCTGGGTGATCTTTGATTGGCTGTTATCTCCCATAGATCTAACTAATCGACAGGGACAACACCGAAGTCTTCCATCAAACAAAGCCTCCACGCTCATGTTAACTTGTGTCTATCCTGACTGAACTGTATTTGACATTTGGAAAAAAGAACGGGCCAATATTCACCCCAGCAAACTGGCACACACAACTCCACACACAATGAGTCAATTACACTGTCATAGTGTGTTGTTTTTATTTGTGAAACAGTAAGTGAAGCCCTCAGCAGGAGCTCGCAGGGATTTTCTCCTTCCTGTTGTGGGTGGACCACCAGAGCATCAGCTCCACGCAGATCTGGAGACACTCACTTCATTAACACCGAGTTTTAGGAATACCCCGAGCAGCAAAATAAATCAGGAAGCACTTCAGAGATTTGGTAGCACACTCCATGTCAATTTCTCCAGTGAGTATGCTGAGAAGGACTCAGGCAATTGGGTCAAACACATGAAATTCCATTGGCTACTGAGAACTCCTCTTTGCCTTCCAGTGTGTGAGTGCACGTGTAGTGGTGTAATGAACCTGACTCCGTCTCTGAATCAGAGATGTAAAAACTCTCAGCTGCAAAGGCTCATTAGGCCGAAGACACAGTACTATAAAACCCGAGTGTGTGTTTGTAAATGTAACGCGGCTGGGAAAAATCGGCATCTCGTTAACACCGCAGGATGCTCCAGCAGCGCGAGTGGGGCCCCTTGTGCCAGGCATGAGAGAACCGACAACCTGAGGAGGATCTTTTCAGAGTTTCCGACACGTCATGTTTTCTCCTTTCCCTGGGCAAGGAAAGCAGCAGTGCCCTGCCTGCTTACAAGAGATATGTTTGTGGTTACTTTAATAGAGGAGTCCATAAAAATTTTGTTTTGCAGCTACCAGTGAACATTACAGCTGGGATTCCCTGGAAAATACATTGCCTGTGTCCTCCTGAAATTGGCTGCACGGAGGAGAAAACACTCTCACTCTCCGGGCAAAAAGTTCCACCTGTGTTTTTAAAATCGCAGATTCACCGACATAAATGTTTCCTCTGCTTTAATGGAACAGTAGAACAGTGGGAGAAGGTTTGCCCTCATGCTACAACATCTGGTCTTACTGCAAAACAAAACCACTGGAAAGATTCTATAAAGCTTATGAAATATTATAACATGACTGGTATTGCTAATACTGTGGCAGCACTGTTACAAATACAAATTCAGATGATGCTTACGGCGAATTAGCAAGTCACAAGTCAAGTCAAGTTCTAAATTTACAAAGTTACTCAGCTGTTAAGCTACCGTTAGCTCACCGACTACATTCCCCTTACTGTTCTTTGTGCAGCTTCAAATGTTGAATGAAACTGGAATTGTTGCACCTCAACTTTGTATCAATTTTAGACCCACACTTTTTGCATGCCTGCAATTAGTTTTTTGTTAACCACCTCTGAATTTTCGTACATGTATGAAATTCCCTAATTTTTTCAACTTGAGCTCAGTAGCGTAATGTTCTTTCTTTCTTCATGGTTCTCTCCTGTGACTTGATTGGATGGTGTCTGATTGGTCCAAACAAAACGCATCTTAGGAATAAAGTGCTGACTTGTTGAGAATGAGGTGTTAACAGTTGATTCAGGAAATGATGGGGAAACGAATTCAGTCATGGACTCACACTTTTTGATTAACGGTACTTGGGTGAAGGTGACAAGATTTGCAGGTAAAAAGGCTCGACAAGTTTATGGCCATGAGTGAGTGAGTGAGTCATTAGTTTTAAAGACTTGAGTAGGTCTCAAGTCCAAGTCATGTATCTCGAGTCCACAGCCGATCGGTAAATTAAAAACTTTGCCTCCCAGCTCAGCTCCCTTTTTACCAGGATGGCCCTTATTACTGCTGACACAGCACCAATCTGCCTGTCGTTCCTACGCACCATTTTCCTGTCACTTCTGAATATGACCCTGAGATACTTAACCTCCTTCGCTTGGGCCAGCAGCTCATTCCCAACCCAGTGGGAGCAATCCACCATCTTCTGCCTCAGGTTCGGATGGCTTGCCCTCACCTCAGCCACTTCACAATCAGCTGCAAATTGCCACCAAAAATTGGCCAGCAAACACAGTCCGGTGCAATGTGATCTCGTTGGAAGACGTATGAATAGCACGTCACTTTTACAGATGTTTCATGGGTCATTTAATGGGTGCGTTTTATGTGTTTTGGATGTGGTAACACTCGTCAGGTGACCTTTTGTCATCATAGTCAGGTGATTTTTGTTGTGGTTTACATTGACAAACAGTTGCAGTTTGGTTAGGTTTAGGCAACAAAGCTATTTGGTTATGTTTGGGTTAAAATAAGTATGTTTAATGTTACGTATGTGAAGTTACATTCATAAGTTAGATTAGGTTACCTACAGGATGTAAGAATGTCACATACGGGACTGGTTGAAGTATGTTACGTATGCTAACTTATGTATGAAAGTTAGCTAAATCAAAAAAGACTTGCAACTCCACTTTCAGCTTGGTTTGTACGCCTCTACTGCCGCGGTCACCACTTCCCCTCTGCTGCCTTCCCCTGATGAAATGACTGGAGGCAGCACGTTACTGCGGGGCGGTGGGAAAAGGTCACTTGGCACTTGTCTTGACTTGGGACTTAAGTGCAAAGACTTGAGTCTGAAGTAGTTGGTCCAACAAAGAAAAATGCTCTAAAAAGCCTTCTCTATAGAAACGTTTTTTTTTTAAAAATGAAACTATGATAAAAACTAACTGAACGTTTGAAGCGTCAGCACTGTTGTTTACTTTTGTTGTCATGGTGATGTCAGTTACATTTGGTGGAATTTACTCAAGTGTAATGTCACTTCACACTGTGAAATATTTCATGTGGGTGAATTTTAATTTCACTGTACAATATCAATACTTCAGTCACGTGTACTATCTTTCCAGTGGTCAATATTGACATTCCCCCTGTGTGATGTGTGTGTCCCTCTATGTGTGTCGATTAATTACCATCAAGAATTTATCCAATTAAAAATGTATTCATGGATATTTAATCAATAGTCATGGCAGTAATCACGCCTCATTTGACACTGTTTTATCTGGCAGAGCCGTTTGTTGAATAAGGAAACTTAAAAAATGACTTCAAATGTGAAGAAAAAGATAAAATATTTATCTATTAGCGTTTTCAACTATTGGCTCAGGAAAATGCACAAGATTTGCAGTGGTTGCAACCCTAACCACTGATGAGTGGTTAAAAGTAACTAATACTCTGAGTAGTTTTACTAAAAATATAATTATTTTTCTAACACCAGTACTTTCACTTGTAATTGAGTAATATTTTAGTAATGCAACAGTACTTGTACTTGATTTTCAGTACTCTCAGTACTGATCATGCCTCACTGATACATTTAATAGTTCATGACACAGAGCAAATATTCCTCCCAGTGAAGATCTACTGTATCAGATGTTTTTTTGTTCAGTTAAAGTTTTGTCTCTAAATCACACGAGGTGCTCTGGCACAGCCTCTCAGCATCCTGACCCTGACTGTGTCCGCCTAGATCCTCTAGCTCCTCCCTTGGCTATATAATTCTAGTTAAAGTGGACTTCCATCAGATTACTCCCCACCGACCGCATCCTCTTGTTCCTTCATCCACACAGCCTCACAGCTCCTGCCCGAAGAAGAAGAAGAAGAAGAAGAAGAAGAAGATGCTGGTCACACCGAGCCTGTCCCTGTGGATTATTCTCCTCCTCAGCTCCGGTGTGTGCGGCAGGAAGCAGCACGATGATACTGATGATGATGAGTCCTGGTCGGAGAGTGTTTCCAGGGCGAGGTGTGCGTCCCGGTGCCTCAGTCTGCACAGCGTGGCTGCGCTCTCCACACCGCTGCAGGTAAGGACGCACACACCGGCTCAACTCTTAAATGATTAATATGCTCAGTCAGAGAAATCTGGTGTTCATACTGTCAAATGTTTGCTGATTTGAACTTATTTCACGTCCATAAAATTAATACGAATCAGCATTTTTGAGGGCCAAATAATAAGATCATGAACACACAAGTATAATGAGACAAATATCATGTTTTCTTTCTATTTAATCGCAAATCACGTGACCTTCCCAATAGGCTTTTCCCACCTATAATATCCTGAAGTTTTCTGGATGTTTGAATGTGATTTATATCTTGTTTAGAAGCAGATGTCGTTTTACATTTTTTTGTATGAAAAGTATGACCTCAACCTACAGTGCGCTGTAGGGGAGACTGGGGGCAAGTGTGACATTTTTAAAAACATTTTTCATCATAACTCACAGACTACTTTAAACTCTTCTTCTGATGCAAGAAACAGTTGATATGTTTTTGCAATAAGGACGAGACTATAATGTTAAATTTGAAGCAAGAAGTGTTAAAGTTGCCCCACTAAAGGAGCAATTGTAACAGTAAAAATTAAAAAAAAAGAACTAAATGTACGCCTTCAAGTAATCACATTATTTTTATTTTAGCAGAATACTGGATCTATTTTAGTGTTAACTAGATTTTAATTAGTTGAATTGAGTTAAAAGTGATTTCAAATTTAATTTAGTGAAATGTTTTCATTTTCAAACAGAAAACTATATCAACACAGACAAACAAGGTGCTTACATTGGGCCATGTGGCTTGGATTGTCACATAGCGTTACAACTGTCCCCAGTCTTGCAGCTATGATAAAATCTTGAACGCTCATGTTAGCAGAGTTTGTTGATATTAATTTTTAACCAATAACCTGAAGATAAAACTGATGTAAGTTCATGTTAGCGGGCATCTAAATTTTAAACGGCAGACTAAAATACTGTAACGTTCATACCTCCTAATCAGTTTTTTGTTGAAAACTTACAGACGTGGAATGATCCGGCTCTTCTCCGGCAGAGAGAGAAAGCTACTGAGCATGTGCACAGCAAGTGTCATCAGTCTAGCTTGTGTCTGATTGGAAGAACTGAGTGAATTGCAATTTCCCACTGTTACAATTACCCCCAGTCTCCCCTACTATATATACAGTTAGTGCTTTGTATGGTTACATCCAAGTAAACCTGACTGACTCTAATACTTTCTGAGGCAGATGCCGATGAGGTGATATTGATATATCAGACAATATTCTTTACACATAATATAGAACATATACATAAACAATCATTTTTACAAAAATCCCTCAAATGTGGAAATCAAATACTTATGACAAATATGAATATGAAGGCAGAGTTTCTTACAATAAACTTTATTGTACAAAATGACATCAATGCACCGAAACAGTAAACTTTCACTGGTATTTTTAATTATTTAAAATAACTATAGAGAAAACTGTATAAAAATTAAAACATAATAAAAACAATCTGCAGTATGTCCTGTCCAAAGAAAAAAAAAGCTTTCATATTGGCAACATATATGCCCCAATGCCAATATTGGCCAATAACATTAGTCGACTGATATATCGGACTGACTCTGAGTAATAAAACTGTCATAGGGCCAGTGTTGTTCAGTCCATATATTGGTCGGGCTCTACATGTAAGCCTAACCCTAAAGTTTTATTTCATATGAAGGCCTCACTGTGTTTTCAAATTCTGCTCCACAATGCCAGAAATACAGTTATGGGACAGAAATTCATTTTGTTATCTTCAAAATAATTGAAATATATTGAGTCCAGGTTCTGGAATTAGCCTATAAAACACCCACCACTGTAACTTTCTTATTCTAGGATGTTGTATAATTGTAGAATTCTGATGTAGGATTTAATTTTTTAAATGTTTGCATCCCATTTAGCCAAAATCATCTAATCCCCCGACTCCCAAATCAGCTCATGAACTGTAAATAAATTTTAAAAACCCCAATGTGTGTCATATTTATAATCCTTATTAAAAGTTTTGGACCAACAGGGAGCAGAGCAGATGATCAGGTTTGTTATCCTGATTAGAGTATTCATACAGATCCCTCCTCTGTCACTAACTATTTACACACACACACACAGATAAAGCAGTGTGTCCCTCTTTGCTGCAGGCGGCAGAGTGATGGCAGCAGCATTAGACCAATGAGAACTGCACACAATGATGGTCCGGTCCATGAAAAAAGGAGAAATCGCACTAAATCACCAGTGTCTCTGTGCTGCTGTCTTCATCATCTTTGGATTTTATCTCCACCAAGTCCTCAAAACTGCACCTCAGACTGTCCATTCTTGGTCTAACAGGACCCAGCATCGAGGACACGTGAGGCAGTGGTAGTTTTGCGCAGCATTGATCTCTGATCATTGGCTGCTGAAGTGTGAAATGCACTCACATTGACCTCATGGATGTGAGTGGGAGGGGCTGGGGTGTCTGGGTCAGACCAGGACTGGGATCAACCTTCCAACCCTCTGACTGACTGCACGGGGGCAGTGTAGATGTCCAGTTGTCCCTCCCCTCCCTGTCCTGTCATAGATAATCTGTCCACATGAACAATCGCCTCTGTTACTGCTACACTTTATTGCTTGGTCCAGTTCTGCGCAGATCAATGACAGAATAAATTATTCATGCAAACTCACAAAACACGTAACATTATCGGCTGTCTTTCTGTTGCTGTCTGGAGGAATGAGTAAGTTCCAGGAGTTTTTCAGTTTTTGTTGTCACTGTTAGAAAGGTGATAATTCTGCTTTATGTGTATTATTGAGGTTGTATTTGTTGCACTGGTTTTTCTAATATTTTATTGGGGAAAAACCTTCCAAGAGACAGATGCACAAACGGGATCCTGAGGCAGGCATTACTTGTGCCCCATCACACACTACCTCCTGTTAGTTTGTGATGTGGCAGTTAAAGCTGAGGTAGACAGTTTAGTTTTTGGCGTCAATGGGCAAAAGCTCTAAAAAAAACACAGTCATCTGAGAGAAAACTAGACTTCTGTTTGTCCTCTTGGCTCTGTTTTCAGGCTTTAGAAAATCAAGCCCTTGATGAGACAGTATTGGAATGCCCCCCACCCCCCACCCCAGACCTTTCTGATGTTGAAACAAGGGGACTGCATGCAAGAATTATGTTACCTTCTGGAACCGACAATCAGACACTTACTCCCACTTGATTCAGGGAGGCGAGAGACTGGACGGGGTTTAACTTCTCCCTCAAGCGCTCTGTCTTCATTTTTTGCAATTGGCCCTTCCTAAGTCCCGCCCCTTTTCACTCTTGGCTTCAATAACAGTTGCCAAAGTTTGGTACCCAGCTGAGCCTCAATCAACTTTCTCCTTTCCTGTTTCCTTTTCTTAGATATGCTATGTGCTCTATGTGGGAAAGAAAACCAAATTTCAGAGATGATAAAAGATTTTGCTTTAAAAGTGACGTATAGCCTATTCACATCTGAAGTTAGCTAATAGCAAAACTCTGGCTGGCTAGCCTGCTGATCCACATTGATCTTTAGCTAGCCAGTTATATCTGATAGCTAAGGTTAGCACAACGCTTGCAAACTAGCTTGGTAATATACACCAATTGTTAGCTAGGTAGCTAGCTAGCATTTTACAAACTTCTGGTTTTCTCTGGTTTGAGCAAAGTTTTACAATATAAAAACTCCATTGATCAAAAATTCATAATGGAAAGAGTCATAACTGACCTTGTTTGCAGTTCAAGGTATCCTGTCAACAGTTTTACAGACTTTATAAAGGTGGCTTATGGGAGAAAACTCTTTTTGGGCCAGCAGGCAAGCCAGTTTTTTGCTGCAATACCACCGTTGACCACTGGGAAAAATTGACAGTGAGGCTGAGCTGCAATGCCCCGTCTAGTTCTATTATACGTCTCTGAGAAAAACAGGAAAAGGTTCCGCGGGGTAGCAGGTTTGCTTAACTGTTATTGGAGCACAGATCTAAAAAGGGCGGGACATCGAAAGGTTCAATTACTGATGTTGGCTGAATGTCTTTCAGGAACAATTGTTAAAAAATGTGATCCATTATCCCTGTTTTTATGGTTATGATGTATCATTTTAATGCCACATCTGAGTGTGTCTGTTCAGAACAGCTACAGACATAAGGAGTATCAGCCACAGCATCCCTACATCATTACTGCTGCTGGGGGCTTCCTGTCTGAGCAGCTCCACTGAAGCGTAGTGTAATGATTGGCTGTGCAGCTCGGTTAGTCTTGAGGAAGCTCAGAGAGAAGAGCACCCTTCACTTTACAAACACCCAACCAACCCAGAGGAGACTGTTTCACTGAGCTCTCCATCAATAACGCTCTATTTATTTATTGACACAGCAAATGTCAGCGTTGGAAAGGCCACAGAAAAGGCACTGGAACCCAGCACGCTTCAGCCTGAATGCTCACTTCTGATTATGGTTCTCACAAATATTTTCAAGATGTAAAATTTAAAAAAGCAAAACAGAAAAAATGTTTAGTCCAAGTGACAAACTTTAAAAAAGATTAAGAAGATAAAGCTGGCAAAGTGAAATAAAATAAACACTCTGCAACAAGAAATGTAATGAAAAATAAATAAAGATACAGAAGCTTCACTGGATGGAAAAGATTTTTGTCTTTCAATCAATCAATCAATCAATGAATTGGAACAGTTGGACAAACTAATAAACCTAACAACCAACATAAAACACTTAGAGCTGCAACCATTAATCGGTTGTGAAATGACTATTAAATTAATCTGCATCTATTTTTAAAACCAATAAATCATTTTTTGTCATCTTTTAATAAAAAAAAGTCAAAACTCTCTCATTTCAGCTTCTTAATTGTGAATATTTTATGACATTTGACATTTTATGACATCAACTTGAACTTTGATCAACATTTTTCACCATTTTCAGACATTTTCCAGGCATAATAATTGATTAATGGAAAACAACATATAAACTTATATTTCCATTAACAAGATTGTGGCAGGATTAATGAATTGATCAATTGTTTTGAATCATTTTCTTTAATTAAAGGAAAAGTCCAAATTCTCTGATTTCAGCTTCTTAAATGTGAATATTTTCTGCTTTCTTTACTCCTCTCTGACAGTAAACTGAATATATTTGAGTTCGGGACAAAACAAGACATTTGAGGACGTCAGCTTGAGCTTCGATCAACCATTTTCATGAAACTGACATTTCATGAACCAAACAACTAATCGATGATGAAAATATGGTTAGTCACAGCCCTAAAAACATTATATCACGCTAAAGAATTTCACCATGTTTAATATTGAGGTAATCCAAAAAGAATGGAAAGTAATCAAGTTACATTACTTTAATATTGTGATACTTGGATTACTTTACTGCTTACATTTTTCAACAGGTAATTAGTGATTCACCTCAGTGATTTAATTTTTGTTACAAGCTGCACGGCAACAAATGATATCACTGGCAATTGAGAGCATAATCAGAGAAAGGAGAGCATATTAGGCTACGAATAAAATCATGCAAGCTGAAGTTACACTGTTAGTCCATTTTGGATGGAAATAAAATGCCGGTGGCGTTTATCCAATGGAGCGACAGAGCACAGTGGCTCCCCTGGCTGCTCAAACATAAATCCCATCAGACTCTCTGTTTGTTTCGCTGGTGGAATATCGATGTAGCGGTTAAACCTCGCACAGAGGCCAATATAACTGCTGAAACATCAGGGTTCACCTTGCCTGTTTGTCACAGTGGCACAAATCTGTCCCCGAGTCTGCTTCAGCTCCATTTTGGTGATTGTTTTCCAATCAGTAGCCAGATCTTCTCGTCCGGACAGTTCTCACCCTGGTGGAATGATAAATGAGTAGATCTCAGTCTGTCTCAGGGTCCCGGCATGTCTTGACTTTTCCAGCTCCTCACTTCTTCTGTCATTAATTTCAGCCTCCTTTCCTCCTTCATCTTCCTCCTCTATCCTGTCCATCTCTGTCAGACACTCAATCACACTCAGTAAATCAGAAGTCGCAACAAGATCTGACATTTTGAATCAGTTTGTTTGGTGCAATAATACTGACATAATGCAGTCACAGAAATGTGTTTGTGCAATATTTTACAATGAAATGGCTCAGCCAAT
>JAJHUR010076158.1:0-12487 GCA_027495735.1 Lutjanus campechanus | reverse complement strand
GGCATGTCCAACACCCCATCCAACCCACCCCTGGATAAGCAGAAGAAAATCGATAGATGGATGGATGGTTTTGTCAGGATGTAAATCATCATACTGAAGCATTGTACTGAGTGAAACGACCAAAAAGGAACCAACTGTCAATTTGCCATCTTAAAATGCTCCTTTTGCACCAAAATCATCTGCAGCCAAGACATGAGATGGATTACGTGGAAATGAAAATGCTGAAGCCGGATTGTATGAAAGATGATTTCATGTAGGTCTGTGCAGAATGAAATATCAAATGCAGAGCAAAAGGAAGGCGGTTTCACCATCTGAGCAGCCGGAAATCCCTATTATCTCCTTAACAACCTGACTTCAACATGTAGAGAAAATATCAAACAACCTAAAGCCAGTAATCTCTCTTGATGACGCCTCAGATGTTCCAAATATACATTTGAAGCCATACATTTTAACTCACACCAGAAATAACACAGCAGCCAGGAGAGGGGCAGACAGGACTTTCAT
Source organism: Lutjanus campechanus (assembly GCA_027495735.1). NCBI lineage: Eukaryota > Metazoa > Chordata > Actinopteri > Lutjaniformes > Lutjanidae > Lutjanus > Lutjanus campechanus. The sequence goes on along the minus strand of JAJHUR010076158.1, from coordinate 11,983 downwards.
GTGGCAGAACGCCTATTGAGTTTCATTTTGCAACATATCAGCACAGGATGAAACAGGACGCAGCAGCCACGGCAGGAATAATCAAGGCTAGATGGACGAGACATGAATTATGGGTCACTTCTATGGTGGCTGTCACCGCATGTCTGGCATGAAAAGACAGAGCAAAGGGTGTCGGGGTGCCTTCTGTCAAAGCCATGATCTTCACAAATGTTGAATAAACTGAATGAAGGATTCTCTAATTTTCACTCTACTACAAAAGCACAAAATGAACATCTTGTGAGGCAGAAAACAAAGTCTTACAGTGCTTGACAAACAGCCAAATTAGTCTTGAATGTTGTTTTCAACAGAATGCACCTTGTTTTCGAGGTATTTCTCTCAATATATTATAAATTTTGCTGAATTTCTGTAAAACTCAACAGGACCAGCTATAAGACAAGTTGTCTGCCAGTCTGCCAAGGTAACATGCAGCACAACTTTGAGAAGTCTGTGCAAGTGCAGCATTTTTAATCAATGTGACAAACTGCTAAGAAGAATTTCTGGTGTAATGTTACCTTGAGGCATGTTCATAACGGAAATGAGCAAATTTAAAGCTGCTCCCTGCAGTGAATGAAACAGATGTTTGACCTCAGCGTGCAGGGTGCGTAATGCAGGATGAAAAATGTCTGGCTCTCTCTCAGGGAATTTCTCTCTCTCTACTCCTCACGGATGGATCTATGTGTTAAGAGTGTAGGGAGTGAAACAAGTCCTTTATACAAGATATTTATTGGTTAAAGAGGGTGATGATTCAAACAAAAAGACCACATATAAGATAAACACCTGCATAAATAGACATCACAAACAAAAGGCAATACATGGATCATAATTTCAACCCCCTTTTTACTGATAGGTTATGTAGTAGTTCTTAGTTCTTAGAACACTGTTTTGAAGAACCTTTTGAGCTCTTGTGGGTACTCTTCCAGCACAAAGGTGAACTTTGAGTGACATAAGTGCACGATGACTAGTCCAGACGTGAGTGTGCATTGATTGTTCAACACATAAGCCAATGCAGCACCAACAACTGCCATGTTTAAACCCCTGTATAAACATTAGCAGCGTAAACAACGGCTCATAACATCTCATAATTATTTATAAAATGGAACAAAACATGGACAAATGGACCGACCGTGAAGTCCAGGCATTACTGAGTGTGCATGCGACGGAGGACATACAAAGCTTGTCAAAGCGGAATATAAACATCTTCAACAGAATTTCCTGTCAGCTTGCTATATTAGACTTAGTAATCTATGAGATTACTGATGTCTCATCTGTTTCTCCTAAAAAAGGAGCAAAACAAAAGTAAAACGGGAGAACTTTTGCTGAGCTCACAGGCGTCTCAGAGGTCCTTCACGACCTTATGGACCAACAAGACTTTAATTTGACCACTGAGACAAATTTAAGATCTCTTGTTTTACATTTCACTGTTACTTCAGGAGCTGATTGTTAGACAAATTTAAGATCATTGCACTGAAAGAAAAGAACATTTTAAGATCTTCAATAGGGCTAAAATTAGTTTCAGGCTGAGACGAAACAAAGGCTGTTTCTCAGCAGCTGAATTTAAGAAGTATGAGAAAATGGTCAAAGTCTAGGAGTCACAGGCAAATCAAAGATGAGATCTTATTTTGAACTTTTCCTTTCACCTCAGCACAACCTTCAAAAGTGTGCCACAGTTTACTTCATTCAATTGCAGGCAAATAAGGTGTTAAGAAATGTCAGCTTCAGAAAAGCACATTGTTCAATGGCCAAACACAAACACAAAATCAGTCACTATGAGGGGGAACATAGAGCCCTAAAACTTTAGAAAAATCACTTGTGGCTCCCTACAAAAATCACGAAACACTGGAGACATTTGTGAGCCGTAGACACATTGTCATACAGCACATGCATCGTCAATCTGTGCAAAATATGAAAGCTTTATGGCAACCAGGTTTCTGCAGGGTTCCAAGTTAAAAGACTTTCAGAACTGTTAAACTCCAGCCAAACAAATAAACTTTAAAGAACCACATAAAGTACATGAAGAATAATGCCCTAAATAAAGAGGTTCTTCACGTGGTGATGGATCTCTGCAGAACCAGGGAGCCTTTTGAAAAACCATTTAAGAACCATTATTTTTCTGAGAGTACATACACCAAAACAAGACAAAATCAAGGTGTGATCTTTTAAATGAACTTTTTCTGAATAAACGGAGTAAAGCCTTGGAGCTGCTTGAGGCAAACAGCTCGAGTGAGCCGCTACACTCACACAGGAGGCGGTGGTGTATTTAAGCCGTCGACACTCTACCTACAGTTTTGCTTTCTTGCCAATGCTGGTTGGGGAATAGTTAGACGCTAGTTTAATTATATTTCCCAGTGGTGTTTGAGTAGAGTAGCTACTTTTCTAATGGTGTAATGTTTCAAGTTTCATTTTTAGGTGGAAGCTTCAAACGAGCCCACTGGGTTTTCTGCCTCTCCCTGCGCTGTTGCATATTATTTGTTATCTCATTTGTCATGCCATTTTGTGTACTTTTTAAATTGTGCAGAATAAAAAGTAAAGAAAAAAAATTGTAGGTTTTTTGTTGTTGTTTTTTTTTTCCAGTCTCGGGCGGTATAAAATAATGAGTGCATCTTCTTGCAAAGTGTGGTGTTACTGTTGCTGACTTACTCTAATGAAGAGTAGCATGGAGATTCACTACAGTAGCTACAGTTTTTAAGTAGCTTCTCCAACTGCTGCTTGTGTATTATTTTATTAGGAAGTTCGGCTGCCAACAGCCAAATAATGCCACTCCAAGATGGGATTGTGGAGGACACTCGCTGCTGCTGTTTTTATTTATTTATTTTTTTTATTTTTAGTGATGCCATTTATCAAATAATCTGCCAGCCTCAAACTTCAACTTTCTGTCCTGTCTGATGCAACTAACTTCACAAAGCTAAAGCAAAAGTTTTGTTACTTAGCTAATATATTGGATTGGCTCTGTCTTGTTTGTCTGCTTGGCTAACATCAATAATATTTACTGCTGTCAGTGTTGTTGGCTGTTTATTGCATTTTAGTTCAGATGCTTTTAGGTACAGGTCCTTTGCTGGGTGCTTATTTCTGCAGGTGTGCTGGCAGGGCTGGGTAAGATTACTTTGAAATGAAGTCAGTTATGAACAAATTAAGTGGCATTTTTTTGTAATTCATAACATAATAAATTAAGATAAACTGAGCTAAGATAAGATACTTTATTGATCCCACACCAGGGAAATTCAGTTATTAGCACAGCTCCAAGCTACAGGTATAAAAAATAATTATGGATAAAAAAAAATGTAGCCTGCAAGCTAGTTCAGGCAGAAAACTCAAACTGCACCACTAATCACATGTGACATGCCTCACTCTCAGTAGTACCAAACGCACCCTTCCAATCTGTCTGTCTGTCAGTCTATTTAAACCTCTAAACCTCCCATCTCTCCCTGTGCCTACCAGTGCACTCCTGCCCTGCACTAGTGTCGCCGCTTGCTCTTTTAACCCCACCACCACCCCGGCGTCCACCTGCAGGCTTTGACGAGGGGGTTCAAGAATTTGCTCATCACTCCCCTTGTATCTCTATGTAACTTAACCTGCAGGGAGCGATGAAGTCAGAGCCTGGACGCCAAACTCAAATCATGTTCTGCTGCTGAATAAACATTCTAAAATGTGAGTTGTCTGACTGAAATACAAATGAACAAGAATAAAATAGAATGAAGTACAAAAAATTTTAAAATAACATGAAATTAAAATTGAAATAAAAAACAACACCTGCATGTTGCACGTGTAGTTTGCATAGAGTTTAAAATGTAATTATCTTATCTTATCTTATCTTATCTTATCTTATCTTATCTTATCTTATCTTATCTTATCTTATCTTATATGTTACTAATTACAAAAACAATCAGTTGAATACAAGTCAAAAATGTTTTGCAGATCATTGCATTGGGGTTGTTTATACATGATATACATTAACATTTCACTTTTTACAGCTATATGATTGCACACAATATGAATACAAATATATATATATACAATACATATAAATATAAATATACAGTATATTGGATAGGATAGTTGCACATTTGAGATATTAAGAATTCAGGGTATGCATATATAAAATATCTCATAATTACTTTTAGATAACTTCAGAATTAAACTAATTTTTCTGCACTGCTGTGAATCTGTTGCAGTCAGGGAGCTTATTTTTACGTTGTTTATTAGCGAGTGCATTATGATGCTTTCGTGCTACTTCAAACTTAATTAAATGTTCTGCATTTCTCCTAAGGTTGTTTTGGAGGGCTCTCCAATCAGCTCACTGCAGACCAGGTCTCTGCTCTTGTGTGCTGGCTTTGGGAATGTTTTTTCTGCACAGCTCAGTGTATGTTTGTGGAGAGTGAAGAGGTCAGAGCCCAGAAACCAAATGTACATACTCTGTATTCACATAATAAAACCTGCTCCATGTGATATGACTGACTGAGCTTCTCCAACTCTGAATTTTTTTTTTTTTTTAAACTCTGGAAAGTGTCCTTTCAGAATAGTTTGTTATTGAGATATTCAGCTAAGTCAGACACAGTGAAAGAAACTTACTTTCTGAAGTATTACAGTTTTTATCTTTTAATGACTACGTCCTCAAAATGAATCTACTACAGCACTACACCGCCTCCTCTAATGGTGACAGTTATGTCATTTCAATCAGGAGTCTCATGACAAGGCTTTAATTAACCATATATTGAACGATGGTTGTGTGACTCTGCTCATCTGATGTGAAACTTTTGAGACAGACTTTCCCGGATGTCATAACTCCTTTTGTTGATGTAATTTACTTTTCTTCTTTAGATAAACATGTTCACAGTGAACTATGAACCTGATTTGTCCTCATCTGGGTGATTGAAAATACATTTATTGAGAATTAATTTATTATCAGTTATTAACTATTGAAGTACAATAAGCCAAGTAAATTATCTCTACAAAACATTATTAGCTGACAAAAACTTTGAGAGTTTGAACTTAAAACTCGAAAATCTCTTAAAAATCTCTTGAAGTAAGATGAAATTTTCTCAACCTTTTTCATTTTTACAGTGTAGAAATCTCTTGAAACCACACCTGGTGGGCCGGGGAGGTGGAGGGAGTTAATCTGCAAAGCAGCAGGTTTCATATATTTCATGGTGTATAGAACCACTATACTGAAAAAAATTCAATATTAACCCTCATCATTTTTTTTCTCAGTATTTTCTCAGATTATTTTCATTATCGTTTCAGATTATTTTTTAATCGGTTAGCTGTTTGAAAAATGTTGATCAGCGTTTCTCAAAGCCCAAGATGACGTCCTCAAGTATCTTCTATTGTTCATAACACAAAGATGTTCCATTTAGTGTCATACAGAAATAAAGAAACTGGAAAATATTCACATCTGAGAAAGTGAAATCAGAGACATTTGACATTCTTACTTAAAAAGGATTCAACTCTAATATTTTCATTATTGTAAAAATAAACAACCGAGACTTATCTTAAAATGTAATAGAGAGTTTCCATCATATATGTTTTCTTCAAACTAGCATGCTGGGAAGTCTGCTGATAAGCTGATCATGTTTCTTTAGAAACTTAAGTTGATTGAATTCTGTACAGTGCATTCATTCAACTCATCATTATAAGTTAAAGGAACTCATGTTTATAGGTTTTGATGTTTTCTGAAAATAAATACTAGAATTTTTTTTAACTTGAATTGAATACAACTTGTACATTGACATTAAGTTAATGAGAGAGATTAGTTGATTCCACTAAATTCCTGTACAATTTATTACAGTGTGCATGAATTTGATTGGACGTTACTCGCCAGCTGGGAGCCAAGCAGCCAGTAATGAAGCTGCTGACACCAATCAGTTGATGCAATCTCGACTTCTTTGCTCTGCCTGAACTGATGCTTTTCTCAGTTACACTACGCTTTAATGTTTTCACTTGTAAACAAAACTGCTTCATCCCAGTAGATGATGCAACACATTTATCTTCCTCATATAATTCTCCTCTCCCTACAGCAATGCCAGCGTCCCACGATTTCAGTTTCATTTCAGTTTCATTGTACAGCTGCAGGCTAAATGCATAATATGGCATTTGTACAAGAACTCCTCCCTTCAGCAGCTCTCAGAGTTGGTGGTTTATCTGTCCAGATGGCCACTGAAACTCTGACCGACCTGTATCGTCTCAGCTCAGGTGGCCATGTGCTTTTCCAGTGTGTATGAAATGGATGCCTCGCCACCTCATATGGGAGAATCAGCTACAGATCATCAACTCAGGAGCTGGCAGCGATTCCTCCAAACACACTTTCACAAGGCAGATGCTTCCTGACATGGAGCCTGATCCCAAGCTGTCCAGTTAATATGAATTTGTTGTACAAATATGTTGAAAGATTCACTAACTTTAATGGAACTTAGATAAAAAGTAAACTACTGGTAATAACAGCACAAACATTGCATCAAAATGATCATCAAAGACCAAAAGCCACCCAGTATGCACACTATTCTTCTTTATCCCTTTGTCATACACATGAGCAGGGCTGCTTTGACTCGGCACTTCAGCCCGGCATGGCAGAGATTACAGCGGGTGCTGTTTTATACCGTATGAAATGCTTCTCCTTCAGTTCATGAAATCCCTGCAGCACCTGAAGGCAACACGACTGATATGGTGATAAATCTGCAGCCTCTGAGAAATGCCTGCCAGTGCAGCACTGTTATACACGGCCACTCACTGTGTTTACCTTCATTAAATCACCTGAGAACAACAGCAGGCTGATCTATTATAACCAAACAGACTGTTACTCAATATTCTACTTTTTTTTTTATGAAGGAGAGTTCAGTTACCAGGGCTCATCTCTTTTCCAACTTCACTAAATCCATTTCTTTTTTAATTCGATAGTTATTACCTGATAGAAAATCATACTTGTCTGTTTTTGTTTGCAGGTTTGAGGTGATGTGTGTTCATGTCGTGACTTTCTGAATCATCCAGACATGCTGGACATTTTCTGAGGTAAAACTTTCCATTTGCTGAGCTGTCGATACCACTGGTACAGCTGTTTCAGAGGTGGACATGGACACGCACAGTCCATGCGTCAGACCTACCACCTTGTGCTTTGCATTTATTATTCATATTTCAACTGAGGCTGCAAAATATTAAACCTGATGTGCAATGAGTGCTTTTGCACCCTGACCTAGACCTGTGTCAGACCAGCATAAAAAACGTATGGATCTGTTGATGATGATTATTCATAGTTTGAGAGACATGAAAATTATGGGAGTTTCCCGGGCGCAACAACAAAGCAGGAGGGTGCCAGGAGATGGCCATGAAATATGGGAGAAACCCAAGAAAAAATGTGTTGGCAGGAATGAGTGCTGCACGGTTTGACTCGACACAGCACGGCCAAACAACCCAAGGACAGTTTTTACCACCAGGCCTTCAGGAGTCTCATCTAATTAACCTAAATACTCCACATTGCATATTTGCTCATCACCTATTTGCAAAATGCACCATCAACTAAGGGCAGTAAGGGCAGACTGCAGTGTATCACTCGCTCTGCCGAGAGGGTGGTCGGCTGCAATCTGCCATCCCTGCAGGAGCTGCATGCCTCCAGGACCCTGAGGCGTGCAGGTAAGATTGTAGCTGACCTCTCCCATCCCAGACACAAACTCTGTGAGACACTCCCCTCTGGCAGGAAGCTGTGGTCCATCAGGACTAAAGCCTCACGCCACAAGAACCATTTCTTTCCATCTGCAACTGTCCTCATCAACAAGGCCTGTGACCTCCACTGACACCCCCCCCCCCCCCCCCCCCCCCCCCCCCCCCCCCCCCCCCCCCCCCCCCCCCCCCCCCCCCCCCCCTCACACCCACCCCCACCCTCTCACACGTTACATTAATGCAATTTTCAGTCACCTGAATGTTGTGTGTTGTGTGTTGTGTTATGTTTTACCTGGACACAAAAAGGACTGATACTTACCTAATGTGCAACACCCTGTGTATACAAAATGTTTAATGTGCACAGTAAATACTTTTGAAAATGCGAGTTAACAGAACTTAAGTTGAATAATTACCTCTAAAACCTTATTTCAGTTTTGTAAAACAAATCGAGTTAAGTTAACTGAACTCGACAAAACATGTCCAACTAGAAGAGGTCACTCAGTAGAGTGCAGATCCCTGCCAGGCAACAGATGCTGAAGCACCTACTGCAATGCCGCCACAACTGCCAGATGCAACCAGCGGATATTTGTAAAGTTCTGCCAACATTAACAAGACCTCCACATACGTTCTGAAACAAGATTTCAAACTGAAGCAGTTGTTGATCACTTACGGCTTCTTGTGGCTGGTCAAGACGAGTGAGAAGTCAGCTGTCAATGGTCGTATAAAACAGAGCAGTTTTGATGCCTCGCAGTTGTTTGTCTCCACCAACCAAGTCAAGTTGCAGTTTACATCCATGTCTGTCCAGAGTCATATAATGTCTGTAATGAAGACTTTGAGGGAATTTAATATGGAACTTATCACTATATTGATCTGTAACTTTGAAGAAATTTAATAAAAGTATTATGTGTATTTTGGGATGTCTGATTTTAGACTGTTTTTACAGAGGAGTACAGGGGACTGACAGGGCCGAACATTATGAGGTCACAGTGAAGTTGACCTTTGACCTTTTCAATATAAAATGTCATCATCTTACCATTTTATCCTATTAGACATTTGTGTGGAATTTTGTCATAATTAGCGTATGAATTCTTGAGTTTTGTGCAAAAATGTGTTTAGAGAAGTCAGCGTGTCCTTGACCTTTGACCACCAAAATCAGTTCATCAAGGAGTCCAAGTGAGACCATGAGACCAAGTTTGAAGAAATTTCCTTTAGGTGTTCTTGAGATATCGGGTTCATAACAATGGGATGACTTGAAAACATGTTGCCTCTGGCCACAGCTATCGCCGGTGTGGAGCCATAAAAACAAGGTTTTTCAAAAACTGTGAATTACAGAGGTACTTCAGCGTAAAGTCAGGAATGTGCACAAAAAGATTTCACTGATCGGTCCAGTAATATTTGAGATTAGCTGCGCACAAGCTGCAGGTCCTTCATACATACACAAAGGTGATTGCAGGATCTTCTCCAGGCTTATGCTGGGGATAATGATTAGGTTAACCAGGACTACAGATGCTGTACCTTGCCTGGCTGATTGTAAATCATTTTATATGCTGATCGCTGATCGGAATAGTAAAAGCAAACGGTGATTTATTTAGCTGCCTGTGTAAATTGGTATACCAAACAAGCTACTAATGAGGTTTCATCTCCAGGTTAATAGGGGTGTGTAAATGTGAGGTTCATGAAGCCAGCAGGCATTGATGTATCGATAGAGTAAAAGCAGCTGTGGGACCTGCACACGTGACAGGAAGTAGTTAAGCTTCCATTACGCGGAACTGCTCTTCTCTGTTAATGCACTCCAAAGATTTTCCTCTTGCACGCTCCAAATGAACCGCCACGGCTAATGTAAATAGCCGAGGACGCCCCTCCTGTCACCGCAGCCTCTGCCTTCTGTGGTAACATCAGCATTAATGATGAATCATTATGCAGGGGAATCTGGAATTTTGTCTCATTATCTGACAGGCTGCAGCTCCCCCGTCCACCCCAAAGACACCTCTGTCTGAATCCCATTATCTGTCCGCTCCTTCAGCCGCGTGGCAGCAGGAAGAGGATCACCACACGTTCTTATAAAACTCTTCACCATGACACATGTTGTTGACCGCGGTCACATCTGTGTGATGTGTTGCACTTCAGTCAGACAGCTGAATAGAGAAATGCATTACGAATACATAATTTGATGTCATTCCGCACTCCCACACCTGCACACGCAGGCCACACAAAAGCATTTTTCATTACCATGTGCACCCACACGCGGACATGAGCACAAAAGCACACAAAATGCAGCAAGACCCAAGTTTCTTTTGTGACAACACTGCTGTGTCTCTGCGTGTTGCTTCTCAAAAAGCACAGGTTCTCTTCGATTCACCACCCTTCCCTTCCCCTCCCCTCTCCCTCACTCCCAGAGCTCTGTCATGAAATATGCATTCACATTCAATATGTTGGGATCCAGACAGAGTCAACACAGAGATCCGGAGGAATAGCCTGCTTCCTTTGCCAATCGCACTAGCAAAACCTGCTTCTTTTAGCTTCCAGTTCCCCTTTTTTCACCAGTACAGTGCTGTGGATAATTCATGAAACAAGATAAAGCTGTGAGGCAAACACAATTACAGCTGGTCTCTCAGACCTTTTGTCGCCACTGATCATCAAATGAAGAATGAAAAAAATATCCAGAGTCCCTTGTTACTGGACTCAAAATTCAATCACAGCAGAGATGGGCAGTGTTAAATTAAGTGTATTTACAGCACCTATTTAATTACTAGTAAAACAGAAGAAGAAGAAGAAGAAGAAGAAGAAAGGAGTTGGTGGAGAGGTTGTTGTGGAAGACTTGTTGCTACGCCGGTTTTGATTTTGACGACTTTATTTTCTGATTAACGACAAACACTTTGGATTTGTGGACATCGTCAGGACTTGGTAATAACAGGACTGAGTACTGCGGGGAGCACCTGGTAGGAATATCTCAGACATCCTGCAGAGGTCCGGAACAATATTCTTGCATTATTCCTCACAAACTCTGATTTGTTTGAAAAAAGCCTGAACCAGAAGCCATCTCATGCTGGGTGGGAGATAAAGTGGAGGTGGACGTGGGAACAGGTGAGATGAGAGTCTCCAGATGTTGGACATTCAGCTGATAGTGACATGGACAGGTGGGTTAAGAGCAGGAAGGTGGAAATGTGGGAAGAAGAGTTCAAAGTGCTGCTGAAAGTAAAGGAAGGATCACCTGGTTTCAGGTCAGAAAGTCCACTCAAGCTATCAAGTGACATAAAAAGAGAGTTAGGAGATGTCGAACATAAATCCCAAGAATGATGTAATTTGTTAAGAAATACATTAAGGGCTTGTATTTTTGTATTTGAAATACTTAAAATACATTATTTAATGTGTCATTTTATTTTCAAATAAGACACATTTTTATCCTCAGTGTGGAAAATCACAGTCTTTGGCTGGAATCGTGCCAGGAGCAAAATCTGGCAGGGAAACCACCTCAGTGTTGTTGGACTGAGGGCAGACTGGCCGTTACAGTGACTCACTATCACATCCTGAGGTACAAACTGGTATTACAAGACATGACGGGCCAGGCTGAGCTGGTTAGTGTGCTAACTTCAGTCGATATCTCTGCAACACAGTACATTAACATCTTTGACATAATGTCTTAACTGTTATTTCTTTACATTCTGGCGATAATTTTCAAAACGAGTCAAATGAGAGAAAGTCAACACGATTTCAGAGGAATTTTTCATATCCAAGAAGCCTAACTCTGATCAACCGTAAAAGTGATTGCAATCGAAGGCGTTAGTCTATGGAAGAACTGCAATGACAAAATGAAAACATGTCCAACATTGCATGAATTTAAAATCATGTTTTAAAATAATACTGAGTCCATATGGGATGGATGACTGGAGAGGGGAGCTCGCAAAGTAAGAACAGAGGACAGGATGTGTATGTTGATTCTGATTTGTGCTGTTTTGTTTATTTTTCTTGCTGTATTATGAATGTTTATGCAAGCAATATTTATATGCAAGCATTTCAGATTAGTTTATCAATGAAATGAAAAAAGTTTGTTTATTTTATTTTTTTTAATAGTTTTTGTATATTGCATATTTTTTTCTTTTAACATGTTTGAAATAAAATCTAATCTAATCTTGACCTATACTGAGGCTACTAAACACCTAAAATGTGATACTATCGGTTTGTATAGAATGTATTGTTTTCAAATGACAAATTATTTGCAATTAAATTCATTTTCTCACACAATTATTTTGTATTTTATTTTGATACATTTGATGAGCAAGATACTTCTGATGTGTTTGTG
>JAJHUR010076156.1:0-10646 GCA_027495735.1 Lutjanus campechanus | reverse complement strand
TAAACTTTTATAAATATCCGTAAAAAGATGAATTTGTATGATTTTGTGCACTTTGAAGGGTGAACACCCCCCTCTTTAGTCTACATATAGGGTGTAGTTATTGTAGACATTGTCAGTTGTGGAACTCATGACAGGTAAGTTTGTTGGGTAAGGTAAAGATGTTGCTTTTATTTATCTTCTTTTTTGCCCAGATTCAAAAATTCACAGATGTAGGCCTGTGTTCACAGAGTTCATAAATGTTTCATCTTTCAGGACTTTTATTTTCCCACCTGCCACAGTAGTTAGTGACGTAAAACTGAGACTTAAGCTTTCAAACGAGGGACTCGCTAATATTCAGCCCCCCTGTTGTTTGGTATCATAACTCTGTCAGCCTTCTCGCTACACTGCAAAGTCACAACAGCCGGTAAATTATACTTACTGAGTCACTTGTCTTCTGTGGAATTAATTCAGGTAAGAGCTCATCTTGAGGTAAAACCAGTTTTACCTCTGTTGGGTTTCATTCCTCCTCTTTGTCCCCTGCAGCCCACAGTGTTACTCCTCAGACAGGCAGCTCTCTTTAGACCTGGTGAACGTTGGTCGCCAGCGTCTGGACTTCCTGCCCATGCTGGAGCACTCTGGGACGTACCGGGAGACCGCCATGCACACTGGGACGTTTGCCCAGGAAATCATCACACTGGTGCACCATGTCAAAGGTCAGCACAGCATACTTACATGATTATCTGTCTGTTGTAAAATGCATAACAATTTTTATGCAATTTGGGTTCAAAACCTCTAAGAAAAATTGTACCAGTCAAAAAGATCAGTGCCTGATTCCTTCTTTTATAACTTAATGACAAAGTCTACATGCTGTTAACATTACATAGTCAGTCCCCGAGTTTCTAGCTGAAGAAAAAAATGGTATGAACTAAAACACTAAACTCTCCTGGGACTCCGGAGGAAGTTGTGAAATCTGAAAATGAGTCAAGAGCAGCTGTTTCCTGCAGCTGTTTGTCAAATCTACTGGACACAGTTAACTGTTGCTATTAACCTGCTTTAAAATGTGTAAAATGCCTCATTAAGGGGGTCACATGATGACAAAGTCTCTCTAAGCACAGTTCCATGAGGTTTGGATGTCAGCATGTTGCATCAAAGCACTCACGCATTTTGCAGCTTATGTAATCAGGAGAATGTGATGTTGTCATTTTGTCGTCAGGTTTCTGGAGCCCTAATTGGATGGTGATTAAACCATAATTACTTGATGCATGTAAAGTCTTAAAATGTTTGTTGTCGGTGTTTACAGAGCAGTATTTCAGAAGTGATGGCGTCACCCTGAATGAACGTTTCTCAGCTCCCCAAAAAGGCGGCTACGCTGAAGACGAGACGGAGGAGCTGACGCTGGATGAGAGGTTCAGTTCAAACCGGTACGTCACATGTTGATCAAACTGGTACAAATAGCAGTTTGACTCCCAGGTTATTATGGCTGTGTAACAAATACCATTAAAACACATCCTGTAATCATAATCCAGACAGAGCTGAAAATATAATTAGTTTTATTATACTTGAACAAAAATAAAACTTAAGGTCTGTAATATAACCAATTACAGCACAAGGCTAACACACACCACAGCATGGTCAGCAGTAACGTAGTCATAAAAGTGTCTGTAACCAGATGGTGGCTGGTGAGCAGATGCTTGTTGTGTCTTCCTGTAAAAGTGTCTGAGACCCTCAGGTAAATTCCTCCTGGTTGTTCAGGACAGTCTTTTTGAAATGTCTTAATCTTTACAACATAGCTTTGTTTTTAAAGGTGCTGTATAAATAAGAATTATTATTATCAAGTGTCAAGTTGTGAAGATAAACTTTTCTCTTTTTGTGTCTCTGGCTTGTGTCGTCTGCAGAGGCTTCAGTTTAAACATGAACTCGCTCCTTGATGATGACGAGCCTCTGTTCTCCAGGCTGGGACCCCTGCAGGTGAATAAACAAACTCTTTCTCTGATTCGATGTCGACGTCCTGCAGTCACTGAGGAGAGCTGCTGTTATGACGGAGGAGAAAAGCTTGTTTGATTAGATTGACGTTGTTTTGCATTGATCACTCTGATGATGTGATGACGCAGCCGGTGCGAGGCCCGGGCGACCTGAGGCACGACCTGGAGAGGAGGAGGCAGGAGAAGCTGGAGGGGGTGAAAGTGACGATATCAGGGAACAGCATGACACAGCAGCGCCCCCTGGGTCCAGTCAGGTGAGATTAAACTTCTTTGTGCTTCACTTTTTTCATCTTCCTTTCTTTATTAATCAGACTCGAGGTTCGTCCACATCAAGACCAATAAATATAACAATCACTGTAAATATATAGCTTTAAAAATTGTTCTATTTTAAGCGGCACAGTTATGAATATATTGTTAGAATCACTTTCAGAGCAATTTGATGAACAGTAGAAACACCGAGATGGTCAAAATCCACCCAGATTTACAGGATACAGCCTCTAACTTATTAAACATCTATATATTGTAGGCTTGTGCAGTATATCCATATTAAATCAATATCGTATGAGACTCGATATCATCTTAGATTTTGGATATTGTTAGATTGTGATACGGCGGATCAGTCGTCTTTTCCTGGTTTTAAAGGCTGCGTAGCAATAAAGTGATGTAATTTTCTGACCTTATCTGACTGTTCTAGTTGTTCTGTTATTTGACTTTAGCCACTTAGTCATTATATCCACATTACTGGTTATTATTTATCAAAAATCATACACTTCTAAGTGTCAATACTTTGTTTAGGACCAGTTGTCGTCCCTACAATATTGTAGCAATGTTGTTTTGAAGTATTGATCAAAAATATCGTATTTGATTTTGTCCATATCGCAAAATTTAAGAATCTGCAGTGAATTATTTTAGAGAAAATATTAACATTAACATGATTATTAACATTATTTTTAATTCATCAGTGTGGACGCTCACATTGTTATTTTTATAGTTACTGTTAATTGTTGTAACTGTTGTAATATGATGAAGTAAGCTTGTATTTCATTACCTGAACATGTACAGTAATTTTCTGTAAGCCCATGTGGGCTCTGTACTTTTCAGTGTGTGACACATAATATAAAAGTATTTAAAAGAAAATCAGTCATATTTATTAAGAGTTGGTATCACGAGTTGTTTTGTGGTTTTGTTTTGGTATTTTTCTCCTGGGAATCTGTCAAGTTTAGCTTTCACAGCAGTTTCTGAGCGCTGGGGGAAAAAAAACACAAATCAATTTGTCAGCAGTTCTCAGCTCTAAAATTAGTGAGATTCAGAAGTCACTGAATTTAAATTATATTCCCACCAAACATTAAACCAACTGAACTCTTTGATAACACCTCCCTCTCTCCTCTGGTGGAGACGTGATGTTCTGAATTATTCTGTTATCGTGTTGTTGTGTTCTGTCAGTGATCCGGGTTTAGAGTACAGTGACAAGGACGAAATGGCTCCGATGGAGGACGAAGGATTCTTCAACTGGCCAGACGAGCAAAGCAGGAGACGTGAAGGCAACATGGTGAGTGTTGGAGAGTCGGGTTTCAGTGGAGTTTGACCTGTGACCTGTCAGTCATGTGATCCCTCTGACGGAGACGACGTGTAGAGGTCAAAGTGAATATTTAACCCTTCTGTCCTCCTGTAGGGACCAAGGAGAGGAGCATTCAGACCGAACACCGGCTCCCAGCGCAGGAACCATCGCTTCGGCAACCGGCTCGGACCAATGAGGCGACAGAACAACCGCAACAACCCTGCAGGTAACAGGTCAATTAAATCAGCTACAATCAATATTTTTTTTATAATATCAATGCATCGAAGCTTCGTGGTGAGTTTCAGCTCATTGTTTTTAGTTCTCTGACTGAAACGTCACTGCTTTGATTCACTCTTAACGCTCTCGCAGCCTCGTTCTCAGCCGCAGCAGACAGAAGTTTTCATAGAAATAGAACATAGTGGAACTAAAGAGCCAAATATTTCTCTCAGGATGTGGTCGAGACCAAAAACCGCAAAGACGGTGAATAATGGACCACACCAGAGTTTCCCACACTTATTTTCTGAGGACCTGCTTTTTAAAAATGACAAACCATCACGGCCCAAATCTTTATTAGCCTTATCAATAAATTTCACCACATTTCTAATCATTTTTACAGCCATTTCTGCATCTCCTTATATTATCTTGAGACTTACTGTTACGGTTTACACACATTAAAACTTTTAGGCTGAGTCAACAGGTCAACTCATTTTTAATTCCTCTTATCAGGAAAACAGAGAACATTTAGTCTAAATTAGACAAAATAAATGCATTTAGACAGAATTAACAGGCTCTTGTTTTGTCCTCACATCAGTAAAACAATAGACAAATTTATAATTAATTTATCATTTATATAAAAAAATGCTTTATAAAATGTTTCCCACAGATATAAATCTTAGATTTTGCAGAATTTCTTCCATAATCTTTTATTTATTTGGGGATCCAGATAAAATCTCCTGTGACCCACCTGTGGGTCCCGACCCAGTGTTTGGGACCACTGGACTACACGTTCAGGGAAAAATATAAAATGCATAAAGACGGTTTCTTTTCATGGTAAATGTAAAATTAGCCAGTTTTTCTGTTTATCATCATATTAAACTTGTTTTTCACCCTTTTCTTTCATGATTCATTGGTTAATCAAGACAATCAGCAGATTAATTGATAATTAAAATAATTGTTTGTTGCAGTTGTAGATTATAAATGACAATTAAATTTTGGCGGTTGATAAATAAAACAGTTTGTATGAAGGCAAGTAAAAATCAACTTTGGGTAAATAGATTTCTGACTCACTTGTCAAACTAACAAGTGAAAAAGTAACATTAACGTTGAACCCTGCAGAAATCATGTTTTTCTCTCACCTGTCCGTGTTCCACCGTCTGATTGCGTGGTTGGCGGCTCAGTCCCGCCGTGCGTGCAGCGTCTATCTCGGGCTCAGTGTGACACATTTAGTCAGATTTGTTCTGTGCTGGACTGTGTTTGTTCCTGTTGTGTAACAGCCCTGCAGACCTGCCGCTCTTCCCACTGGCAGCTTCATGACGAGTCTTTAATTTAAGGTCTCTCGGCTAGTGGAATATTCCCTTTGACCCGCTGACATGTTCCTGTTTTAAGGAGGGTTCCCCGCCCTTAGACTGCTCAGCGTCTAATCTCGTCTTCTCACCTCCTCTTTCTCCATCCGCACCCGTCAGATCCTCTTTTATCGTTTCTTCACTGACCTGATTTCTCTGACCTCTGCTCTTTGTCTCTGTTCGTAGATCCTAACTGGTGACGGACGCTGGAAAGGTATCCTGCTGCTGACTGCACTGCTCGCAAAAACCAGCCAATTAAAAGGAAGTATTTTGTCCTGTTCTCCGACTGAATCGTGCTCATGTTGATTTTGACAAACACCACAATGTTGGCGTTGAATCAGACTGTGAAGACGTCTGCAGCAGCAGACCGAGCGATGAATGTTCTGCAGCTTCTACCACACCTGCTCTGTCCTTTGTTTTTGTGTTGATGTCTCTATTTTCACGTTTCACTTACTTTCTCTTTGAATCTCTGTGGTTTTGATTTAAATCAAATCGTCACCGTTTATTGAAGTAATGATGGTCTGACTGTCTGCAGCTGTATCGTTGTAGAAGATGTTTAAAGGACCAGTGTGTAGGATTTGTTGGCATCTAGCAGTGAGCAGACATCAGTTCTAATGTAACAAACACAACAGTGCTCATTTTCATGCGATTATACACTAATGAAAACAAAATTTATGCCATATCCTGCCAGTAAAACCCCTTTAGATCTTACACACTGGAGCTTTTAAAATCCACCACTCGTGTGTGACGTCACCGTTGATGACGTAGTTCTGTTGTTAATGAATATAGATGTTACGTTATCTTGATTCCTGCTGTTGGGTTCAGTATTTTACACCAGCCTTCCTGTCGGTCACATGACGGTGCTGCTGAACAAATTAAACATTTTGTCTATTTCACTTTGTTTGTCCTTTGTGTTTCAATGATGATACCACAATTTTAAACTTCGATACAGTACAGCACAAAAAAAAAACAATACCTGTGTTAATACCACGTTAAAAAGAAACAATTTGACTTTGATCTGTTTCAGGCAGGACAATAAAAACACAATTAGATCATTTTGTTATAGCTTTTGTAGCTTATGTAAAAACTGGTGACGAGTGGTCACGAGTGAATTTGAGTTTCCAGTGACAAGAATCTGTGCAGAATATTAACTCATCACTTTTTAATGTTTGTTGCAAGAAAAACAAAAATGATGTCACTAATATGCCTCAGTTTTATTCAAGTGAGTCAGGACCCTGAAATTGCATCATTTACATCTTTCCTCACTGTGACATGTTAAGACGTCTTCTGTTAAAAGTTTCACGCACCGAAATCTGATCCCCCGACGTTTGATTGTTGGCCTGAGAACCAGACGGTTCTGTGAGTTCATGTTTCATTTGTTCTGGCAGATCCGTCTCTCTTATCAGACCAATCACAGCTGTTTGTTTATTTTATTATGGGGGCGTCTTTGATACGATGACTGACAAAAGCGTCGCCGGTTCAGATTTGATATGTCACAGGGCTCGACCAAACGGCTCAGACTCGCAAAACTCAGATCAGACTGTCAACCACGGTAGTGCTCTGATTAAATAGGAGTTAAGAATCTGTTCTTCCATCACCTATATGTCATCTCAAATGTTTTCAGAAACATTTTAGTCGCTGTTTCGCTGTAATTTGTTTGGGCAGCCATTTTTTCCTGCTTCGAAACAAACTAAGCGTCGCCCGACAATGTTGCAGTTTTTGAGGCTGCATTTTATAAATTTCAGTCTGTTCGTCACGTATATTTTGAAATGAATATTTATTTCAAACAAAGAGTGAAAATACATAATAAAAAAAGAAAACAGTTTAGGTTTTTTTTTTCAGCACTGTGACAAATCTGTTTTGAGCAACACATCAGAGGAAATCTTTGTATTGGCTGCTCAGTCGTGTCAACAGTCACATGATGCGTTCACTGACACTCAAGTCCCAAAACACTTTGACAACTGAAAGATGAAAGTAACACCTGCTTGTTGCTCGTCCTTCTTAAGCTCCCAAATTCACAAACTACAAACACTCACAATTTACAGCATCACACATGAAACTACTGTAGTACAACAGCTTATGACTGGTTATGTCTTACTGTGGACAGACGTCATAGCAGCGTCACTGTTGAGGCAGCAGCTCTCAGCCTGCAGTCATAACACCCCCACTGGGTTGATGGGATTAGTTTTCTTGAAACTGACATTTTTAAAGTAGTTGCAGAATATCTGCAGCATGAAGCGCCTGCAGACTTTTACACTTCAGGAGGGTTTTGAACTGAAAAGGTTGAGAGCTGCTGGTAGAAGGCACACACAAGAAAAACTGCACTGAAACTGTTCAGAGGAAGGAAGTTTAAAGTTTTCCACAACATCAAAAATGCAAAGTTTTCCTGTTAAACAAAAACAAGATTAAAAAAAAAGAAAGTTCACATTGCGTACTTGGTTTTCGGGTAAATCCAAGTTTCTCAAATAGTTTAAAATGTAAATTCAGAGCGTTAAAGTGCTGCTGAAGATGAGAAATGTAGTCGCAGAAACACCACATCAGTTTCAACCTCACAGGATCTTAATCCAGGGCAGAAATGTGACTAAGGTGTCTACTTATTTTTGTCAAAAAACTAATTTTATGTTAAAACTCTTGCAGTGAGCCGTTTCTGTAGGAATTCTGGCTGTTATTGAAAGGAAATGTCATATATATGAAGTACACACAACATTTAAATCTGATGTTTATACAATTAAAATTAATACAAATTTGTAGATTTCTGTGCATCACTACTGTCCTGTGAAAAAACAGATCTATGTAATGTAGAATTTTGTACTTTTTCATGGTGTCAGACAGATTTCCAGCTGATCCAAGACTTTATTTATCCCACAGAGGAATATTTGGAGAGAACTGATCTCACCTTGACGAACGTCTCTCCTGCAGCAGCTTCTCACAGATCTTGTTGCTGTGAGGTCACAGTTTAACGTCAGTCACTCGTATCCCATCAGCACCTGCAGAGACGCGTCTTCAGTCCAGTCCCGAGTCGTCCTCGGTGCCCGTCTTCCATCGTCCAGCGAGGAGGCTGCGGCTCCTCCTGCGGGGGCCCCTGGAGGTCCACATGGGGCCGGGAGACCCTGTAGCACCCAGAGGATGTCTCGGTTTGGGTGAGTTAGATGTGTTTCCAGAGAAGAAGAAGAGGAAGAGGAAGAAGAAGAAGAACAGGTGTGTCTGATGAGGAGGTCAGAGGCCAGAGTTGCAGGGTAAAGGTCGAAACGCCACCTCCATGTTCTCCTCCATGATGATGTCAAAGCGGCACATTAAAGGCCTGAAAGAGAGAAAAATACAGAACAATTAATCAGCAACGATTTAGATAATTTATTGATAAATTTCCCTCAGTCCAGTCCAGGATTTTCTGCTTTTCTTCCTCTTGTGTGACAGCAAACTGGTTATTTTTGTGTTTTAAACTGGTGTTCAGACCAAAACAGCTAAATAAAGATGTTGCTGCTCAGGATGTTTTGGTGTCCTGCCGTCAGTCTGTAGCTCGGACTAATCCTTCAGATTCTACCTTTAATGACCAACGCTCTGGGTTCAGGACCGACCTCTCAGGATGTTCCAGCGGTGTGAAGCGGATTCGCAGCAGTCTGATTTTGTAGCGAGGTCCGATCACGTTGCCGGTGCTGATCCGCACGGAGATCTTCTGGACTTGCTGCAGGTCGTCGTCGAACTGGGCCAGCAGCCGCGTGGAGGTGTACTGCTCGAACCGCAGGAGCTTACTGGGAGCACAGAGAAGGAGAGCTCGAGTTAAAATTTAAAAAATGTGAGCCAACATTTACAAGATACAACAAGGAGCTTTCATGATGTGATGATTTTGGAGCCCCGTGTGGACAAAAGTGGGAGTGTTTCCACTATAATAATCACAAAATATAATGCCAGAAATAAGATTATCTTTAAAAAATTAGCTTCTGTTTCTTTTTAACCAGCTAACATACAACTCACTAGAACTTTTTTTCTGAGAAAATGTAAATACAGGCTTGTTACATCTGATTTCACAGAGAATGCAGGTAAAACCCTAAACTGTGGATTATCTTAAATAGCTGCAGCTCACACTCAAACTAGATGATGAATAAATAATAAAATAAAAATAAAATAATCCTAAAAAAATAAATGAATAAAACTAGATGAGTAAGAGGGTGAACTGCCCCTTTAAGTCAGCAAACAGCAGCCTCAGCCTGCAGGTTTTACTTGTTTTGTCTTTTTCTTCAGTCAGACGTGTTGTAATCTTCCTGTTTGTGTGGTCATGTGACCATCTGCATGTTCTGACTGACGGCTAACAGGAGAAACTGGTCTCACTGGTCTCACAGACAGACTTACTGGTCTATTCGGGCCTCTGTGAAGTTTCTGCCGCTGTGCAGACGGATGTAGACGACCCCCCAGCGGAGGTACTGGTTCCAGGTCACCATGTCCACTCTGTAACTCAGCTCTGACACACACACACACAGAACACACACACAGAAATCATATTCAAACCAAAAATCAGTCAACACTGAGATGAGATCATTTTAACTTCAGTCCTGCTGTGATATTTTTCTTGTCGTCTTGTTTGCTGCTGCGCTGCAATCGATGAGTTTCTGTCATGTTATACTTCAGTCCAGATCTCCATCAGTAAGGCCACACAGCAAGTGTTTCAGTTTTGACTTCAGGGCTGCACAATTAATTGCAAAATTATCAAAGTTGCATTATGGTGCAATATCCAAATCACAGAACCTAATCACAACTTTTTGAAAAAGGAAAAATATGAGAAAACGGGATTATAAAAATAAAGAAAAAACTCAAAATTATGACAAATAGATTCAAATAATCAAAAAAAGAAAAGCAGCAAATCCTCCATTTGAGAAACCAGAATCCTAGAATGTTTGGGGTTTTTTTAATATGAAAAATTGAATATTGAGTCTCTGTGAGGGTGTGTTTGACTCACTCCTGTAGGGCAGCGTCGCCGTGGTGCTGAAGAAAACTTTGGTTTGTCCGAGTCGCAGCAGACTGTCCCTCCACAGGCTCAGATCATAACCTGCGGGTGAGACCACACAGGTGATCAGACCTCCGTCAGTCACGGTTCAGTAAGACTTCAGACTCTACAGTGTGAGGTTTCACTGGCCTCCAGAGTAAATGAGATGTTTAGGTGCTCAGAGAGCCTGTAAACATTTCCACCACGTACCGAGCACGGGGCAGGGGGCGGGTTTGAAGGCCTCACACTGCAGGCACCGCCCCTCCAGGAAGTCGCCGTAGGACGAGCAGGGGTAACCCGTGAGGCTGCAGGTTCGGTTCAGAGAGCACAAGTACAGAAACACCGAGCGCTGGTGGTCACACACGAAGTAAGATTTACCTGAGGGAGGAAAAGACGATACTGCAGTCAGTGTGTGTGTGTGTGTGTTAATGAGTGTGTGTGAAAGGACGTGTTCTGTTTGTGTGCGTGTGTTCACCTGCAAAGATGGTTTTGGGACACCCTGGTTGATCTGCTCCACCGTTCGCATAGAAGTCAATATGACCGTGAGCTCCTCTCAGTCCAAACGCTGCACATGAAAAACACACAGT
>JAJHUR010076146.1:0-11029 GCA_027495735.1 Lutjanus campechanus | reverse complement strand
AGTTGCCCACACTTCATTTGTGAAAGATTTTTGGAATGACTGAGGCGCTGTTGTTTGCTGCATTTGGACACAAAACAATGACTTTCCTATACATCTAAAATAGCACTGTCACCGCACGCCTCATGTTATTCCGCCTTAACCAAACCCTTATCGTGAAAGTGGCTTTTTTTTGCCGTCATACAAACACACGCGTGCTGCTGTTGTTTTTCAAAGTCCACTGAGGGCAAAAACAATGCGTTGCCTGTGTTTGCGAGTGAGAACACGTGCCGCCCTCAGACTTAGAGAGCAGCTGGCAGCACCATCAAACATTCATGAGAGAGATGGAAAGACTGTGAAGGACGGTGTAGACCCAGGGATACAGAAAGAGAGGCAGAGACGGAGAGTGTGTGAGCCTGCAAAGGTTAATGGGACTTATCTGCATTAACTCTGAGCTGATGTTTGTGCGGGACATTGTGTGTGTGTGTGTGTGTGTGTGTGTGTGTGAGGTGGGTCGAGGTGAGCTGCAATCGAGTTTCTGTCACCTCTGATGCTTCTGTTCTGTCCATTCTGCAGCAGCTGCTCTCTTCAATGTAACTGAAAGACAGTAATGGGATTTACAGTAGGGGAGAGTGGGGTACGATGAACCAGTGGGTAAGCTGACCAGACCTCTATTTCTAGGGAAACTGTGCACGCCTGTTGTCATGTGACCATAAACTCAGGAAGCACCCATCATTTCTAACAGGCTGTGATGGTGAGAAGCACATGGGAGACGTGGAAAGAATTTATTTACATTTAAAAAAAAAAACTTTTTTACATGTCAAAGTATTTTTTTGCATATCAGGTCAATCTAGTCCCAAAAAGGTGTATCATATATGTTGGTGATTTGCTAGTGTATAAAACCATTTAACTAAAGATTAGCCTGAATTGCTAAGCTAGGCTATTTTTCCTAAAATGGTGGCAGACCAACCGCCAACTTCAGCTACACAGACAAACCGCTAATGTTACATACACAGAACAACTGCTAATGTTAGCTACATAGATAAACCGCTAACATTGGAGGTTATCCAGAAGTAATGTTAAGTAATTAAGTTACATTACTTTCATACTGTGATTAGGTTACTGACTACATTTAACAAGTACTTAGTAACACAATTGAGTATTAAAAAAACTATCTTGGTTTATCATTTATCACATTGTAGCAAAGCTAACATGCTAAAAACCTACAAGAAAAAAGCCAGCGGGGGCTCAACACCCCATTTTCTTCATTAACATAATTTTATTAGGAGTCTTTGACCAGTACTAGCAGAGAGCAGTGCCAGAATGGACACCAGAACCAGAGTTGGGCAGGTGGGCAAGGGAACCAAACAGGACATTGGAAGCTGCAGTTAGTGGCTGTGTTAGCAATATTGTCAACTTGCTAGTTTTTGATCATAACTAATGTAATCATAACAAAAGCACGTGTACAGCTGTCCATATTTACGCCAGTGGTTTATAAGTGAAAAAAGAAAAAAACAAATCTGACATCATGTTGCTTTAATCTTTATTTGATTGGTTGAGTTAGGTTTAAGAAAACAAATATGTGTATTTTTTAAATGGGAAAATGTATTATTAAAATTCTTGAGATTATTTAAAAAAAAATCTGCTCAAGTTTAAACTTGAAAAGTCAGAAGTTTAGTTTACCCTCACATGGTTCAATTTACCCACTGACTCGGATCAACTTACCCCTAACCTTTTTTTTTCTTTCAAGATCATATTTTCAAGGCCCTTTGTCATAGATGAACTTTATAGTTTCAATTTATAGGAGACATTCTGAAAAAAAAGGGTAAATACTTTCATTGTACTTCTATCTCATTTTTCCTTGTCTAGAGGAAAAAAAATAAGAAAATTGGCTCATGTTACCCCGCTCTCCCCCAGTGCGCAGCAGCTGGCAGCATGTTTTCATACTTTCATGAGTCTATTCAGAGTGTCTGTTGATGGGAAAATCATACCCCAAAGTAAAAGTTAAAGCACCTGTAATTCTGCTCATTGTGCTGAAAGCATTAACATGTGCATGTAAATGAGTGGAAGCAGTTTCAGAGGCGAGACTGAAGTGTTGAAAAAACATCTTAACATGCACTCTGCCCTACCTGCAGCTGTGATCATATCCCCATCAGGACTGGTTCCAGTTTGAGGACAGACGGGCGAACACGGTGAGCTGTAGGAATCACAGCAGACTGACCGATGACTTGACATCAGCTGAAAACAGTGAATTCCTGAGAAGGTGTGATTGACACTGGAAAGGAAAATAAAAGCTGTCTCTCTCGGTTCGATCGTCTCTTCGATTGCCAGGGTCTTATAAATTATTTTGATAGTTTGATCAAGGTTGCGCATAACAAGCAGAGATGAACCTGCCTTGGCAAAGAAACCAGCAGTATTTTTTTGCTTTTTTTGAGAAGACTGAGAAATAAGAAAAGATGATTTTGAGGCTTTTGGGGTTTTTTTACGTGATGATGTGAATTCCATGATGAATCCACCCCATGCTGTGAGAATACACATGAATAGTCCCTTTCTTTGCTAACATTAAAGTTTAAAAGAGTTGGTTTACTTTGGCTGTGTGTTTGGTTTCTTTTGGTTCATAACTGTGTTGGGAAAAATATGCTATAAGTGAAATTAAATTGCCCGTATGTTTACCATATCAACATTAGCGAAGTGCCAACATTTTTAAAAAAGTCCATGTTAATGCTAAACTCATTGTCTCTAATGTTAGTCTGATTATTAGCTTGTTGCGAAGATTTAACAGTTGCAAAAACGTATCTCTCTTTCTGGAAAGAGAGCTTCTGGAACAACACAGCTAAGGTAAAGTAAACCATTTTTAAATTTTTTGTGTAGTCCTAATAGAGGTTTTAAAGGTAGTATGATGTGTATTACAAAGTGACCAATGGTTTTAGCCTTTGACTAACAATGATGCAACGTTGACCAACTAGCTAACATCACCTGCACTTTGACAAACGCTAAACAGTTAGCCTTGTATTTATTTAGCGAGTAGAAACATTTTAACTGAATACTGCATAACACACTGCTATTATATCTACCATTTAACATGACCATTTTAACATTAGCAAGGGGCAAAATAAGTAAAGTAAGATTTAAAATACTGTTTGATGCTAGCAAGTAACAGCACTTTTTATCTTCACTAACATGAACCAGTTTAGCCTTGTGTTTACACTGCTCTCAAATTAAGTTGTGTTCATTATTGTGTTCACAAGAGGAGTCCGTATGAACGCCCCCTCTTGTGGTATTCACAACCTCCTTGTGAAAGTGACAGATTTCTGAAAGCTCCAAGTTCAAGAGTTATAATGTGTTTACTGGCGTTTTCAGAAATGGCGGAGGCCGTGGAAGGTGGATGGTAAGTTAAAATATTGCCATTTTAGTTGGATAGTTTTTCTTTGTAATTTTATGCCTGAGGAGAATGTCGATATTTCCACTTCTAGTCTTTACGTTATGCCTGTGCATTTCCTGCATTACGTTACCCGCCCGCTAGCTTGCTAAATTGTTAGCCTCAGCGGTTCCTATACACCGACAGTTTTGACGGCCATGTTGCTGCTGCCTTGAAACTGTGTTCTTATGAATTGACCACTCCATTTGAATTCAGCATTATTTAGCTAATTCTGTAGTATTTTGAAAATTTTGTATTACCTTCATGCTGAACAAGCTACAACAACAACAACAAAAAAAAAAAAATGTAGCTAACTTTTTTTGGATTATCCCTCAGCTTATTTGACAACATGTCTTATTAACATATTACATTCAGGTACCAATATGTATATTGAACAAATACTTGCCTGAACAATTATGAACCTGTCTTTTAACACTATTTGAACTCACTACATCTTGGCAAACAATCTTCTTGTTAAAGGCAGCAACACACCTGCCCCTCCCGGATACCCCTGCAGCGCTTCCCATTGGCTCGCAGGAGCGAAGTCTGCAGTTTGACCCTGTTTTACAGTAATTGATCTGGTGTGCATTTGCCGAGAAGACAGGGGAAAACATCCCCCTCAATTTTAAGGGCAGGATTAATTATCCTTAATTGATTTTGCCTCAAGCTCTGTGTTTGTGCTCACTTTGCATTTTTTAACAGCGAGCTTCAGTTTTACTGTCACATTATTTTCTGACAGCTGTTCCCCTTTAGAGTTTGGATCAAGTTCACATATTGTAAATACTGTAGATGGTGTGCAGTATTTCTCACTGCTCCACACAGTATTTCTCTCTCACCTGCAGACTCTCCTCACAAAGATTTGTTTCTTTTGTCTCAATCTTGCAAAGGCGGGGGGGGTTGCTATGGTTGACTATAAACCCGCACTACTTTGTGGCTGCGGTGTGCTGGCCAGACTTTGATCAGAGTGCCTTGAAATAAGACCTGTGCCCTTGGATCCACAGGCCCAGAGAGGGAGGATTGAGGTCAGCTCGTGTGTATGTTTGTCTGTGCTCGTCCGCAGCAGAGAGAAGAACATCTTAGAAAGTTAGGGCGATTAGCCGCGTTAGTGTCTGTGCTAATACTGGCCCATATCTGCCATTGATCCTCATCAGCCCTTATGTTCCCAGAGAGGGAAGCGCCAAGGCGGTTACGTACACTGACCAGGTTAAAGCTGTGTGTATTTACAGTAATGCACTGCTATTTACAGTTGGACGCTACTTTATCTGGCAGGCCTTGTATGGCACAGTACAGTAATAGGCCTAACACTAATACTGGTGCTTGTTTTGTCGAGCATGGGGCAGCATATGTACTGTACTTTCTCTACCAGGTAGCCGTCGTGCTGCTGGCTCAGTGACAAGGGCGTCTCTAATGGAGGTGTTCGGAGGTGATGATGATGACAAATGTTCTTACAAATCAGCTGTGACTGGAAACAGGATGTAGCATGGCCTGTGTTATTACAAAAATAAAGCATGTGTGTGTGTTTGTGTGTACGAGACGTGCTTTTTCATATTAGCCCAGATGGTCAAGGAAGGCCTAGTTGAGCCCTGTCTGTTCCGGCTGGCTGTGAAGCGGAGAGGTTCTCTCTCTCCCTCCATCTGCTCGTGCTCAGCGGAGTCTCCAGCGCACCGCAGTAGCGGGGCAGTTATTAGCCGGCTGGGTCTCAGGGACGACAGTAATTAAGAGATGAGATGGACTCGCGCTGTCCTCCAGGAGTCGGCAGACTGCTGCAGCACCCCCCCTCCTCCTCTGGCATCGGGGACCCGCCTCGCCTCCAACAACCATTCTGTTTATATAGCAGGTCAGAGAAAAGAGGGCAAAACAGACACACTGCACTACAGTATCCTTATTCTGCCTCAATGTCAACCACAGTTCATGTAGTTCACATCCAAACATTCAGCTCCTTTGCAGTAAACTCAGTAAAGAAATGGAGTCTGGCAGACACTGAAGTCTGACTCCAGAGTCTGTATTTGCAGAGCTCTGGGCTTTTTTTTTTTTTGTCAGGATAACGGGCTTAACTTTACATTGACAAACAATTCACAGTTACTTTTTGCTTGCAGTTGCTGGCCTACTGTTGCCTGAATAAGTAAGTTCTGCAAGGTGAAATTATTGTTTTTCCCGATGGAGCCTGGTTGCTTTAGAAAGAGTCATATTTGACTTTCCCAGAAAAGGTTTTCCATCAGAAAAGTCTGTCTAATAGCAAAGAGCGATGAAAATATTCTAAATATAGTGCACAATTAAACTGATATTGATTTCTTTAGGTGGGCCTACGTTTTGTTGCTGACCCTGTCCACAGCAGCACATTAGCTTCCTACACTGGTGCTCCTGCTGCTTCTCCAAACAGGGTGCGTGTCGACTGTAATCTAATGTTGGTAAAACACTTACAATTGATAGGTACCTCATACAACCCTGCTCTAAATAACTATAACTAACTCGGACTGCTGGTGCTATATTATCCTCTGCTAAACTTCAGAACGAGCACTGTGGATTTTATCCTCCATCTTTTATAAATACATTTGCATTAGGAAGGGATCACCTCAAGGCCAGTTTGAGGAATGATTACAGCATCCAGAAAATCTCTCAAACATGCACAATAATATAAATATTGTAAGACTGATTTAAAAAAAAACAACATATCTACGCTTTAATGAGCCCTTAATGTGTGGTAGTTGGAGGTAAAGCTTATCTCACATACATAAACATGATTCATTACAATTAAATCTAATTCATGTCATGTCTGCCATAAATGTCTAATTTATTGGTACCAGCCATCATGTTAGTAATTAAGCTAATGCCAGGTGACATCCAGCACTGAGTTATCTTTATATAAGGGCTGCAATCAAGACTGGATTCACCTGCTATGGGGCCCTGGAGCAACAATGAGAAGTGGGCCCCTGTTGACTCCTGTTTCTCCCGCTCTATGCATTGAACACAAGGTGAATCCAGGCAATATTAGTTATTTACTTACTTCATTTAATTTATTTATTTGTTGATTTATTTAACAAGGACAGTGCACATGAATAAACATTGCTGTACATGAGCCAGTGTTAGCCAAGAGGCTAGCACAGACATGAAAAGTGTGCACAGTAAAATACATAAATCAGCCTTATAACTACTATAATTATAGAAGACTGAGAAAAGCATGTGTTTAGAAGCTGGAGTTAGAAAAGTAAACAAGGTAACACACACTGTCAGTAATGAGTTGTTTCAGTGTGACTTCATAGCGTTTAAAATACCAGGATTATTGCAAGATATAAGGATAACATGAAGTTATTAGCATTATTATTTAATTACAGCAGTGTTTTGCTGCTGCTGCACCAGAAAAAGAAAAGCGGATCAGTATCACATTACATGAAAAGTTAGCAAAAAGCCCCAAGATATGTTCATATTATTATGATATACAACTTATCACAATATGAAAAAAACTAATGTCGTTATAACAATAGACTATTATCATTTCATATTATACAATGTGATAGCATATTGTTATAACATAAAACAGTTCAAATTATAACATTAAAAATGTTATGACAAGACAAATAGTATATTGTTTTAAAAAGCTAGTTTATAACATTACAGCAATATAAGTTATGTTATCACATAAAACATGTTATGTTATAACAAAATAAATAGTATCTTGTTACAACAAAAAAAGTTTTTTGTTATAACGTGATGAGTTTGTATGACATAATAATGTGAAGATATCTTTTTACAATGTGAAAAACGTCTTGTTACAACAAACTTTTCACGCTGTAACACGAGACTGATATATTTTATTTTCCTGGCATGGCAACAATACACTGCTGTATTTAATCATCATAAATCATGGGTCTTCAACGGGGATTCCATGACCCCTAGTTACTGCAGGGGGTAATTTTTTTATTTCAAAATATATGTCTGAAAATACACATTAATCCACAAAAGGCTACACATGTGAGCTAGCTATCCCACTAAATCACTGTGCGGCACCTATGCATAACTAGTTAGCTACATGTTATTAAAACATGTTGGCCAATTAGCTGTATGATTATCCAGAGTGTACAGTCACAATGGATCATTTTGTAACTTTAATCACCGGCAAAAGTGCGGAGGGTGATGCTAACAAAGCTAACATCAGCCATGCTGCTGACTTAGCTACGGGAAAGTGCGAATGAAAAGACTCCAAAGTATTCAGTTCAAAAGGTCTCTATCAACTAAAGCAGCTGTTCCCAACATTTTTTTCCAGGAGCGCCCACCCCCCCTTCAATCTACAAAAAGCTGAGCTCGCTGGGCCGCACATCGCGCACATACGGCAAAAGAATAAGTGATTATTTCCAGAGCTTTAACATTCCGTTATAATTGTTTCCATTTCTTCAACCTTTATCTTTGGTAAGTGTCTCTTTTCTAACATTTCTTTCTTTTAACAACCCATCAGACTAGCTTATACACACTCACAAAGATTCGTTATCACAGAGCTTGAGAGGTCACAGAGGTGTGGCCTACTAAGTAGGTTACTATTTTTGGTCCAAAATAGGGTATCTTTTAAATAGTTTTGTGTACAGACATTTGTATAAATTGTGATTTTAATTAACATGTGCAAATCTAATTTTGACAACCTCAGAGCAGACAAAGCCTTGGGGACCACCTGTGATTTTTGGCGCCCCCCATTGGGGGGACCTGCACCCCAGGTTGGGAACCAGTGAACTAAGGGACCCTTGGCCTAAATCATTATGATAATTTCTTTCTTTTTTGGCTTCATGCTAAGCTGTTAACCACATGTTGTTATTGTTTATACAATCACCTGACTGCTGTAAATATCAGCCAATACCCACCTTAAAGTCACCATTTTTTATTAGCTGTTGCATGAACCGAGCTGCAAAAACAGTCCAAATACTCTTATGTAGGGCAACTTCTAATGAGTGCAACATTGAATAAGATATAATCAGGAGGATGCAGTATATGGAGGGTAAAGGTCGTGGCTTTAATGCCCTGAAACACTCCCATGGGAACAATCCTGAAAGAACATAGTGTTAGAGAAGAAAGATGAAGGAGATTTAAGTTTGAGTTTGAGAGAACAAGTCGAGTGAGCAGAGAAGAGTCATTTTTTTCTGTGAGAGGAGGGCGACGTGAGCTATTTCTTGAGCAGGTTCTCAGGCGATGACAGAATGACTGTAGCACCCAAAGGTGAATGCAGTAAATCACAGAGATGGCAGTGTGGAAAGCGCAGTGTAGATTTTACTTTATCATCTGACACGCAGTTTGAGGCTAAATTCCACCTGCTGCTGCGGTATTCTTCCCTTGTTCTGTGCCGAGTGCGTCTTCATCCACACAGAGCTGCATCTCATGCTAGTTATCCGAACGTACAAGCCGGCTCCATGTCTCTCATAGTCCGACGCAGACAGATAGAAAATCCCATCAAGTCATGTTTCACCTTGGTCAAAGACGCAGAGTGGAGAAAGAAAGAGGAGCTGCTGCTGAATACACAAGCAGATATCAAGCTTTGTAAAGAGCTGCGGGACAAAAGCTGCAATCAATCTCCCATCAGCCCAGACGGGGGCTATTCTCTGCTAAGTTTATTAACACGGTGAGATCACTGACGCCATGATTACTGGACCAAAGATAAAATTTGAAAGCGTGACCTTCTGCATGTTTGCGTCACCTCTTTTTTGATTTGACCCCTGAGCTCGCGGGCAGATCAGACTTGTTTATGATGCACAGCTGCTCTGTGCGTGTGTGTGTCTGTCTGTCAGTGAGGGCTTCTCTCATATCTTTGACCTTTCAGCCGCAGCCCCACCTGACTTCCCTTCTCATTTCCTTTCCTAATTTGAGCCGCCTCATATGAGGAAACCCTGTCCACATTCCAGCGGCCATGACGGTTGCCTATTGGTGTGACGACACCTAATCCCTATGTGTGTGTGTGTGTTTGTGCGCTCACAAGCTCGCTAATGGACTTGTGTAAGAGGCTCAGAGCGTCACTAGGCTGCCGTGCTAAGTGGCATGTAACCCCCCCACACTACCCCCCCCCCCATCCCCACAATCTCTCTCTCTCTTTCTCTCTCTCTCTCTCTCTCTCACACACACACACATTTGCAGAGAGAGAAAAACATGCCAAAACTAGTGGCTGCTGATGGAAGCATCATCAGAGGAAGTTATTTCTAAACAGAAAACGAAAAGAAAAAGAGAAACAACATTTAACTTTTTAAAATGAGTGGGTAATACTTTATTTGAAAGTACATAAGACTGTCATAACCATGTCATGACATCTGTTATAAACATGAAGGGGTCTTTATGAATGCTAATGACTGTTTCATTAAGTGTCATTTGGTCAATTATGTCATTTTTAATGCAATGTTGACTTTATTTGAGATGTCTTTGTTATGTCAACTTGACATTAACCAACACAACGTCTTTGTTATGTCAACTTGACATAAATCAAGCCAATAATGTCTTTGTTACGTCAACTTGACATTAATCAAACCAGTTATAACTTTGTTATGTCAACTTGACATTAACCAAGCCAATAATGTCTTTATTATGACAATCTGACATAAACCAAGACAAAAATGTCTTCGTTAGGATGACATGACATTAACAAAGACAACATAACCTGTCGATGTCTTGGTCATGACAACTTGACATGATCAAACTTCAAGACTGTTTAGCTTTATGTGTCAACATTACATCTGGTCTTATAACATTTAATAACATCTTTATGATTGAAAAAGCCCTATGCAACTCGCATAGTTTGCATATTAGGGATGTCACGAGAACTGATACTTCAGTACCAAGTCGATGCCAAAATTTTGCAAACGTGACGGTACTCCAGCAGCTGCAGCCACAGCTCCACCTCGACTCGTGGAAAAGACGTCGTTGTTTATGGAAGTAAGTGACTATGTGTTTGAGGCAGAACATCAGAGATTGATGATAAATTGTCAATAAGCAGTATGAAAACGGTGCCATCAACTTCCAGCTCACTAACTTAGTGAAGCAGCTCACAGACAGACATCTAGACGGTGAGTGAGTTTCACTTCATGTCAAAGTTGCATTAGTAGTACCATTAGTTCTGTTTGTGACAGCTGCACCGCCGTGTTGCCAGTTACGTTACATGACATTTGCAATGGCTGAACTCTAAAAACTGACGTGATGTAAACATAGCTTGTACTGTAGGCCGCTGTCCTGTAATGTATCATCAGAATTAAATAATATAATGTTAGCATTTTGTCTCTCACTGTCAATAGATTTAAACTACTGCTTCACTCTGAGCTCAACCCATATTCAAAGTTCAGCAGCAGAAATCACTGCACTTTTGCATTACTTTCCAGACATGGCAACATGCTCCCCTGACAGTGTGTCAGGCATAATAAATCTCCCCCTCGGTCTTTTGTCCTACAAGCTCAGAAGAGTTTTGTGGCAGACAAAAATAACATTTGGTGGATTTTATTCTGGCTTTTGTTTTTTACTGTGGTATTGAGAAATTCACTGGTATTGTGACATCCCTAGTGTGTACAGGGCTGAGCGTCTCTGAGCGTGGCTAAAAATTACAATCAATTCATAAACACCAAGTTTCATATTTGACTCTGTTTGGTGCTTAATTGGATTATACTGTCTATCTTGTATTAG
>JAJHUR010076138.1:0-14886 GCA_027495735.1 Lutjanus campechanus | reverse complement strand
TGGAGACAACTGAGGCATCTGAAGGGGGCTGAAAAGTGATGCAGAGGTTGCTGTCTTTCTGTTGGACAGGTAATTATTTGTTTTGCTTCAGGGGGATTTGTTATTTTCATGAAATATGTAACGTTTGCCAACTTAGCTGCTTTTGTAGCTCGTATTAGCCCAATGCTAACATTAGCTTCTCTGTCGGTGTAAGCCGGTGGTCGGTACATACTGCTTATCTTACTTATAGGATCTGTGCTTCCTGCACGGAGCAGTGAGCGTTTTTACTCGACCTGGGGCGTGGTTTTGGACGGAGCACTGATGGGAGGGGGAGGAGGTGGTGGAGCTTAGGACGTGCCACTTTCAAATCTTGCTAGCTCTCCAACATTACCAACTATAGCTTTAATGATTAATTGTCTTGAGTCATTTTTTAGTAAACAAATATCTAAATTGTCTGATTTCAGCTTCATAAATGTGAATATTCTCTGGGTTTTCTGCTCCTCTCTGACAATAAACTGAATAACTGACTTTTGAGCAAAACAAGATGTCATCTTGGACTTTAGGAAACACTGATCAACATTTTCTGACATTTTATGGTCAACAGATTAATTGAACATGAAGATAATCATTAGTTGCAGCCCTATTAAAAAAAAACAACACTTATAACACTGAACCATAATAAAGATTAAAAATTCTGAATTATACCAGCGAACCATACTCAACTCTACGTTCCTCTCTTTTATGTACCTTGGCATTAAGATTTACCCTAACCTCACTAAAATAATTCAGGACAACTTTCTGGGCATAAAAAAGAAAATCACAGATGACCTGAAAAGGTGGGAGCCTCTAAACTTCTCTTTGCATGGCAGAATTTCAGCTGTTAAAATGAACATTTTGCCTCGGATTAATTTTCTGTTTTTTATGATCCCTCTGGAACCGCCACCTAACTTTATTGCTGAAATGCACTCCCTCATCTCACAATTCATCTGGAAAGGCAAACATGCTAGAGTCAAGCTCACTACCTTACAAAGAAGCAAACTCACTGGGGGCTTAGCTGTCCCAAACCTTTATTTTTACTATTGTGCTTTTCAAATTAGGCCATTGCAAGTCTGGAGAAACCAGGAATCAGAGGTTCCTTGGCGGGTTATAGAGGCAGCTTGTGTGAAACCACATC
Organism: Lutjanus campechanus; assembly: GCA_027495735.1. Taxonomy (NCBI): domain Eukaryota; kingdom Metazoa; phylum Chordata; class Actinopteri; order Lutjaniformes; family Lutjanidae; genus Lutjanus; species Lutjanus campechanus. The sequence continues at coordinate 13,733 of JAJHUR010076138.1, read as the reverse complement.
ACCTGGAAGACTTACTGTACACAGGCATAGGGTGCAGAAATATCAATTTACGATTTGGGAGCATCATAACCAATTCTATAAATGTATGGAAGAAAACAGAAAAGATGATGGGGAACACACGCTTATTTCATCAAACGTCTCCATTATGAAACAATTATAACTTTCAATCAGGTGGACAGCCATTAACATTCCCTCCCTGGTCAGATAAAGGTGTGCATATTTTTGGTGATATTTTTGACAACACTAGACTCTGTTCATTCAGGGACCTAAAGGAGGCATATGATTTACCGGGCACATCTTATTTTCTTTACTTGAGATTGCGGTCAGCAATGAAGGCGTACGGGGTGCCCTGGAATGAGCCCCTGCAAGAGCACCCTATGGAGGAGTGGATTGGCCCAGGACGAGGCTCTCGGGGGATAGTAACGTGCATATATAATTCTATACTTGACCGTTCACCCAAGACACTAGCAGTTGAAAAGATATGGGACAAAGAACTCGGCAGAGACAATGTGGTACCAAATTGGAAAACAATATGGTCCAACTTATGCAGCTCATCTAAAAATCTTGCACATCAACTAATACATTTCAAGATGATTCACAGAGCATATGCTACACCTATTAAATGCTTTAAAATGAAATTACTCCCGAATCCTAATTGCACTCATTGTCAGGATCAGGTACCAGGTACAACAATGCATATGTTCTGAGAGTGCCCACTGATCAGGGATTTTTGGACTTGGGTCCTGTTAATGGTCTCAGAGCTACTAGGAACTTCAATAGTACCTAATCCCTGTCTTTGTCTGCTTAATGATGATTCATCTCTCTCTCTCACCTTAAATCAGCGTAGACTACTATTAGCAGGCCTCACCGCAGCAAAGAAAACTATACTGTAGATGTGGTTTCGTCCCAATCTTTCGATGCTTGCATGCTGGTTGGCTTTTTACCAGTGTATAGCCTCTCTTGAGTGTACAACAGCACGACAGGGCCAAGCCAGCCACTGTGCAGGCATGGTCAGGAATCACTGTGTCCATCAGGGACCACCTTAAAAAAGAGCTATCTCAGCCCCCACATTCCTCCACATCTGGTACTGGACCCGGAACGTTCCAGCCGTAGAATGGGTAGAAGTGAGTCGTCAGCCTATCAAAATTGTATTTTGCTTTAATATGTCTGCTTCTTGCATTCAGTTATCACTGCCACAATTTATTCTTTTTTTTTTTCTTTTTTTTCTTTATCCTGTTTAAAGACTGTGTTTGCCGCACTGTTGTCCATTGGTTTGTACTGTTCTGTCTGATCTAAAACTAAAATGAAAATAAAAATGTTGATCACAAAAAAAAAAACTCTACCTTCCTCCACCGCAGTGCCACGGACTCTGGGACCAGACTGTTGCCATGGAAACGGACACTCTCTGTCATCATGATGACCAGGCTGACTTTGTCCATGGTGCTAACCACATTGATCTAGCTGAACCCACCAACACACTGCGGCGAAGAGGCAGGAGACGGACACGTTCCAGCTCCACCCAGCTACGCTCTCCAACAGGTAGAAGCACCTTACCACGGTGGTTTGACAGTGTTTTTAAAAAATAATAAAAACAAGCCAAGTTGAAGACTAAAAACTTGCTGAAAATCAGTATAAATCAGTATAAACCACTGTTGGAAAAAGGTGCGTCATCTAAAATTCATGTTTGGTCAGGTGTGCTGCAGGGGACGTGTTTGGCAGATTTATTATAAAAATTAGTGTATAATAATAGTGGTGCTTTAATGGCGAACACCACACTGTAATCTTCAGGGTTTCCGCTAGAAAAAATTGGCACCGGACAACGTGACCGGCAGGTTTTCAATTTACCGGACAAATGTTTGAAATTCCGGTCAAATATTATCTAAATTTATTTTAACCTCTTCAGCCCGAGCGTCCCCTGAACAGGGGGCAGTGTTAGATGCATGCGGTACAGACAGTCTATGGGCACGCTAGGAACCACCTAGCCACGCTAGCGACCTAAACGAAACACAATTACAGTAAAACCACAAGCAATAATATGGACATTTAACAAAAACGTGAAAACAGCCCAATGGAGTGCTTTTACTACTCTCACCACTTCAAGGAAACCAGACATGTAAGGTGTCGTATGAAAACAGAGATAGTACTGAAGAGGTCTCACTCGTCACTGTGCGACAAAAACTCTGAGAGTAAGTCGTCAAATAGTCGCAAAAAACCTTCACAGAATCATAAAATGTGTCTTACTTTAGCTGTTTTGTGGTCTAAAGTTATATTCCAGCTTGAAAAATCATTTAAAAAAAATCTTGAAAAATGCTTATGTCTACTCCTATGACTCTTCAGTAGTTTGAAATGAATCGCGATGATTCCTGGTTGTTTTCATAAAGGGCTTTTTTCGTGCGGAGTAACGCATCTTCCTACAATACACAGTCTTTGGCTTCACGTCCTTCTGTATCGTCATTGGTGTTGCTATGCTAAATTTGGGTGGTAGCAGTATGATCTCCTGACTCTGATTGGAGGGGGCTGCTCAGACTTGTGGTCAGAAGATTGTCATTTATTCTCTGATTACTGTTTCTTTGACTTGTGGAACCCTCAGCTATGGACCTGAGCTTTGAGTTGTGACTAAAAATGACTGAAACTGTAAGTTTCCTTGGTAACGTGAATAAGATCCAGAAGGAGCCACTGCTCCTTGATGTTGAAAGGACCCTGGGGCAGACCCAGACCACATGGAAGGGGTTATTCCATCAGGCCTGGGAACACTTCAGGAGGACCTAGAGGACAGGGATTGGGGAATTTGTCTTGTGACCTGGGTTGGATTAATGCTATAAAACTGATAAATGACTAATAAATGAATGATAAATGCATTCATGTTGAAGTACTGTTGATGTTTCCTTTGTCTTCCTCTTGTGTGTTTTTAGACAGTGTGAGTTCCAGAGCTCAGCAGCCCAGCAGGTTTGATCTGCTGCTAGAGAAACTCAGAGAACTTTCCATCAGAGCCAAGAAGTACTCTGTTAGCAGGTATGCTAACACTGGAGCTTACCACTGCCCAGTGTTGACCAAATATTATTTACAATTTGAAAAACCTAGTTTATTGCTCAAATTTTATGATTGATGGATCGTTGATGTGATAGGTGCTATCTGCGGGGAGGCAGTGGGTTTTGTGCCCCCCAAAAGTTTAAGCTGGGGGGCATGGACCTCCAAACTTGAGGCAAAGCAGGAAAATATGTAGATATAAAAAATAAAATAGCAATAGACTGATTCATTTAATTGGCATTTGAAAGGACCACAGATAAAGTCACAACATATTTTCACTTTAATTATCTGGTAAACAAACATAAAGTACCATGAATTCCAACACTGATGCTCATTAATGCACTTAATACTGTAACTTGAACTGAATTAGACACACAACATGATGACTGCCACCAGCTTTGTGTGGAAATGCTTCAAAATATCAAACAATGAAAATGCAGATTGTGTGCTGTGCTGGAGGGATAAAATGTGCTAGACTGAGGTTTACTGCAACATTTGGAATCTCAGACAAAATTCAAGTGAAGTCCAAAGTGTACAAGAATGCTGGATTCATACATCATACATTTCATTCAAAATGCTTCTGGGTGAAATACTGGCAGAGGTGGCAGCACATGATGAATTTATATTCAGCCATTGGCTGTGGCCAAAAGCATCCCTCACTGAAGAAAGACAACTAAAATCTCCCAAAGGACTAAGTGAGAGCTTTTTTAGAGTTTTGCTTTTTTAACTTGGAGTGATCATTAAGTTTATTAAGCCAACATATTGAACACTGCAGCGCACAGTGTGAACCATCTGCTGTGCTCAGCAGCAGGCTCTGAACGCAAACAGAATATGGAATCTGTCTTATCTCAATATCATGACTTTGACAATATCATGACATTTTCTGAAAAAATATTACTCCCTACTCCTCACCACATCACATCATCTCACATTACATAGACTGATATTTTTGCTCCCTCTATGTTCAACCCAAGTTGGTCCCCATGATTGATGTGTCAATGATCAAAAATGCAAAAGCAATTACAAACTGAGCCTGTATGCGGTAAAACAAACAAAACAAGAACTTTTAGTGCACGACCTTTGATGGTTCACAGGTGTCCATAAGGATTAGATTACAGCCTGTTTAACAGCTGATGGATTCAGCACTCCCCCTGATTACTGGACACATTTCACAAACATATTTTGAACTATTAGTTACAGAGACACAAAACATGTGATCAAAATGTCATCACAAAGCGATTACCTCGTATTATATTAGAGCCCAAGCCCTATCCTCAGTGTGAAATTCCTATTGCTTTTCTAGGAATTCTCATGTCTCGTGCATGGGTGTGGCAAAATGGCTTGACAACATCCCCTACAAAATTTCAACAAAGTAGCTCGGCCAGTACATTTTACCTACAGTACATGTACAAAAAGTGGTAGGCACATGTATCACGCCCAGACAAACACAAAAGTCCCTTGGGGTCATAGACTAAACCCAACAGGAAGTCAGCCATTTGAACTTTACTGTGCAGTTTTTGCGCCATTTTTGACTACTTCTTGGCATTGTATTTAAATTAACTTCTCCGACAGAATTCATTGTATCAATGTTAAAATCAGTGTGTCCAATCTTGAGGCCTTTGAGATGAGAAGTTATTAAAAGATTCCATTTACATTGAATAGCGTGTCTGTGATGTGCAAATTGTGATGTTTCACCATGAAACAGGAAGCTGCTGTAACTTTAGTGTAAGCAATCAAATCTGCCACAAACTTATCATAGCACCACCTATTGGCAACATGAATATAATATATGGAATTTGATGTGCTCCCCCCAGCAGATTGACCATATCGACTTAAATGTGGTCTGCCTTAAGACCTTGATAATGCTGAATTGTGAATATTGTGACATTTAGTCAAATGACATTGCCCTGGCGGCACGCTTCAGTATTTCAGCATGACATAGCTACATGGTTAAACCTGCTCCAAACTTGGTACAGCAAGGTACAGCAAAGATTTCAACAAAGCACGAAGGCACGTTTCATCTACAAGTATAAAAATTAGCATGTATATGTGTCATGTCCAGGTGTACAAAAAAGCCTCTTGTAGCCATACCTTAAACCCAACAGGAAGTCAGCCATTTTAAATTAAGTGGTCAGTTTGGGCGATTTCAAACCATTCTGTTTTAACAAAGTCCTCAAAGGGAATTAATCAGATCAACTTCAAAATCAATGTGCGCAATCGACATTTGTGATCAAAAGTTATGAAAACCTGTGTTTTACAAATTGTGTGGTTGTGGTTTGGCCTTGAATTCTGACGTTTTCGCCATGAAATAGGAAGTTGCTGTAACAGTGAACATTGCCCAGGCTACTGCAAACGTCATGTTTGATAAGAGTCCTGGCCTGAAGACATCTACATGCCAGTTAGGATTCGTAGTCACAGTGCTATCGACTGTCAACAGGGACCTTATCAACAGGTAGCGGCAGTAGGCTGCAGCCGCTGCACATCTCAACACACATGGAGGTGTGAGAGCCCAATCATCACTGCTTACAGCTTTACTTATTACTTATTTACTATTCCATGCAGCCTCACTAACTGTGGACCCCTTTTGTTTTTGTTCTGATTATTCTTTTTTTATTTCTTTTTTACCTTATTATCATTATTACATTGGTCATCTGCATCTAATAGTGAACTGAGAAAACTGTAAGTTGCTCAGAAAAGAGCTGCTAGACTTGTCTTGCATTGTCCAACAAGAACAAACACAGAATGCATGCATCATACACATGGTTACCAGTAGAGAAGAGGCTCACCTTAAACACAGTTACGTTCTTCAGCAATAGCATATTCTCCACTGAACCAGAATTTCTACGTAGCCAAATCATAAAATGCAGCGACTTTCACAGTTACTTCACTAGAACAGCAGATGATGGTAAAATCATGTAGCTGTCCCCTTCACATTTGCCGGTCTAACAGTAAATCCTCATACAAACACCATTTAAAGCTGTACTGTTTGTGCAGCTGATCAATAATCCAGCGCTGTTTAAGTGTAATGTCTTGTTGTGTTCCCTGATGTTGACCTGTGACATTAATTCATGATGAAAATTCCTCCTGACCTACCACCGATCACAGAGTAAGCAGAGTCAGTAAGGAAGGCACTTTGGAGTGAATGGTTTTGAAAATTGTATTAGCTGTTTTGACGCACAATGATTGAGATGCACATGTGATGAACATATTGTAACACTAATGTGATGCTGTATGGGCTTATGATGGATATGAAGTAATTTTAGACCCCAGGAAGATTAGCTCATGTCAAGAGCACTAGCTAATGGGGATCCTTTTTAAATAAATAAATAAATAATAATAATTATTATTTGCTCCACTAAAAATGTTTGTGCAACAAAAACTAAAAAAACTAAAACTCACCAAAATTGGCAGGTGGGTTGCAAATTCCACCCACTACCCAGACAAAAAGAATGACACTCATTGACCTCAAGGTAACACTGTAACAATTAAGTTTACCTTTCAGCAATTATCTTCAAAACAGCTTGGCGTAGACAGAAAAATCTTTCACCCTTTCAATATTTCAATTCATCTGCATCTTTTCTCAATTAGTCTTCTGCTTTACAACTGTCAGCTTTTATGACTTTTTCTCAGTTTTATCAAAATCCTGTTTTTTCAAACTCATCTTGGACTGTTTGGGCAGTTGTCTTGAAAATGAGTCAGTCTCATCTACTGACTTTGCTGATTGAAAGTTATCAAATTAATTTTGATTCGTCAGTCTGTTTGGATCAATTTGTATCAAAATAGCTCATTTTCTAAAATTTGTAATAACTCATAAATGCATTGAGATATCAAAGTGAAAACTGAGACACGTGTTCAGGAGTGTTCACTAAGCTAATATAAAGTGGGCATGACGTATTGGGCATGGGCGTGACAACACATCTAAATATATTACAATCCAAACTTCAAAAATTCAGCCGTCCATCCCATAAAGCTTAAGTTTCTTCAGCAATGGTCAATTCAAAAATCCATCAATCTATATTTTTAAAAATATTTAAAAAAAACCTAAAATTCTATATCTCCACAATTCTTCATTCAAATGTGACCAAAATGGACATTCTCTAGATGGTCAATATCGAGTGTTTCAAATGGTGTTCAGATCTTTTTTGGTCAATGTTTGATGAAACATCACCAAAATATTTGACAAAACACCTGAAAATACTAGAATGATGTGTGATTTTTTCCCCAGAATTTTATCACCAACATTTTGACATTTGTAAGCATTTTGAGTTTTAACAAACAAAAATGCCCCAGTTTTGCACATCTGATGTCATTGCCTCAAGGTGTGAGGAAGAATCATATCTGCCCAGTAGTGCAGTCTGTAAATGACCTTTTCTGGTGTTCCACTTGTCAGCAATGTGTGACAGCTGCTGCATGACAGTGTGTTTAATCAATGCTTTATTATCATTATTAGGTTTCTACTGAAACCTTTTTACTTGTGTCATCTTAAAAAGAGAAATCTGCAATATATTTACTGTTAAAAATCATAAAATGACCACAATGTGTCATTTGAGATCAAGGAAACATGTTAAGTTGAAATACTTGCTCCACTTGACATGAACACAGCAAATGCAGCAATGTCCTTTGAAATTTTCATTCCAGACTGTAATAACTGTTTTGAATGCCTGTATCACATTAATAAGACTTCAGATTGTCAATATTAATGTAAGTTAATGGAACTTGGCAGGGAGTGAGGCATGTAGCCACTTAAATCATCACCCAGAGTGTGTTATTTCAGAGCAGTAGAAAACAGACTTAACTTTACAGTGACAGACAACTGACAGAGTTATAAACAGCTGATCAACATACAGTGGAGGTCAGTCTGACTTTCTCTGCTGTCTCTGGGGAAGAAGGGGCAGGGGGAAACAACTTGCTTCAACCATAGACTGTATTTTAAATACTCAAGGATTACAACTTCATAAACAGTCTATGTCTCTAATTCGCTATTTAGACTGCTGAACTCATTTTTGCATGTGCAAAGGCTACAGATTGCTCCTTTAATGTGTTGACTTTAATCAATTTTAGATTTGTAAGGTGGTGTGTGCTTCACGTCTAGGTTGCTGGTGAATTAATGCAATCACCATGGGGCATCGATAAGAATGCTCAGGGGGATGTCTTCAGTAAACTTTCTTTATTGTAAACTTAACGCACTGTGCAGCATTTATACTGTTGACAGCAAGATGGCCGTGTGATTTTCTCAAAGGACGCACACTGGCTCTCACTGTCCAAATAATGCAGGTCTGACTAAAGTTTTCACTCAACTAAAGTAACTGCTCACTTGTCCTGAATCTCCCTCTGGAACAACTGAAAAATGATACAATTAGTGTCTGCTACGACTGATTGATTGACAGATCAGGTAACCAATGGGCCTACGCTGTGGGCGGGACTAAGTAAATGATAGGCCAGGATATAAGACTAAGGAATAAACACGCAAACAATATGGCAAAACACATGAGGGGATATGAAATCTTCTCCACAATAAAGCTCAATTAAAGTCTCTCTCTCTTTCTCTCTTCTTGTGTTAGGTGTATGTCTCTCTACCGGCCGGTTCTTCAGTTCTTCAGAGCTCTTGTCCAACCAGAATATAGTGCCGTCACTGATGTTTACGTCCTCATGTTCCTCGCAGACACAGTTGACTTCATAATCATTGTCTTCGGTTTCTGGGCCTTCGGAGTAAAGTTTGATTTACTGACCACATCACATCGAACTTTATTCAACGGCTTCTATTCACTCTATTTGATTTCATTTGATTCTGTTTAAATTTCTCAGAAACATTCTGCAGCTGCTGACATCACTTCCTCCCTCTCTGAAGACCAAGTTCCTGAAGCTTTCTTGGTGATGGTTCTGATCCAATTTGGTACGTCTACATGTCCATCTGTCTGTGTGTCTGTTTGTATATCTATTTATCTGTTTCACTGTTCACCTGTCTGTCTGCAGGTACTATGGTGATAGACAGGGCTCTGTACCTGAGGAAGACAGTCTTGGGGAAGTTGGTCTTTCAGGTGATTTTGGTGTTTGGAATTCACTTTTGGATGTTCTTCATCCTTCCAACGGTCACTGAGAGGTAACTCTTTTAAATCGACTATAACCACTGTGATATTTTACAGTAACACAGTTTCCATGTCCTGCCAAATGCTGACCGATAATAATGGATGTCTATTTGTCTGTCTGTCTGTCTGTCTCTCTTTCACTCTGTCTATGTTACTGTCTCACCTGTCTGTCTGTCTTTAGGCGTTTCAATCAGAACCTGGTGGCTCAGCTCTGGTATTTTGTCAAATGTGTTTACTTCGGTCTGTCAGCCTATCAGATTAGATCTGGTTACCCAACCCGAGTTCTGGGAAACTTCCTGACAAAGAGTTACAACTACCTCAACCTGTTCCTGTTTCAGGGGTGAGTTACTGTCAGAGTTAAGAAAAGATCAAAACACAGTCACACTGCCCAACTAGCAGCACTTAGCCAAAGGCTGGAAGCAGAGGGAAACTGTTAATCTAGCTCCACAAAAAAGGGAAAGTGCCTTTCAACCAGTGTTGTTATCGTTAACAATGATGATGATGAAAGGATTTCGTTAACACACCTTTTTTTCATGACTAAAACGAGACGTGATGAGCTAAACATAGCAAAGACGAAAATGTTTGTGGGTTGGCTATAGGACTATCAATGTAGTGGCTATTTGTTGCAAACGAAGTCTCTTCAAACTTACAACAAAGGCCGCTGATGTACCAGTACCAGTTGGGCTGTACTCAGGCAATCAAGAAGTCCAATGTCCAAGCGAGATCCACGTTTAACAGGGTTTATTTCCAAGTCACAGCAAACATACATGTTCTCACATGCTGCCTCTCTCTTGCTCTGATAAAAAAACGTATCCCTTCCTGGTACATGCCCTGACCTTACCCACCTCCCTACCTATATGCCTGCTACCTGTTCTCGTGCTTAGTGCCCCTAGTGACGACAACAAAAAATACAACTAAATCCAAAAATATTTCACAGTAAATAATTTAATGAAATAGCTCCAACAATCAAAATGCATGGCATTTCCTCCAACTGTGCGTGCAATCTATCTGCCAAATGCTGAAAATATCAGCAATGCACCTGCATCCTGTCCTTGATTGGTCACACCCACCACCAGGCATGCACGGGCATACACGGTGCACACCGGGGCAGTCACACACACAGTTCATGGACCATGGCGGCAACGTCAGCACAAGGGCTTGGTGGGCAGAAAAGATGTGATGATTTATGGATATACTTTACACATAATCCAGCAGAAAATAAAACGAAATGCCTTGTAGTGGGAGACAGAGGTACACGCTGTGGCTACAAACTACGTGGCAAGAATACTACTAATAATAATATAATAGAATCATTTTCTTGTAGCACTCTTAGTTTTAGAATATTTGCGGCTTGCATGAGGTTAATATAGACTGGGGTTGTATAAGCTAATGTCTGTTTTATTTCATAATAGTCAGAGAGGTCATATGCATGTTCTCAATTGCACTGGCAGTGGCAGACAAGGTCAAGTTGAGCATATGTGTTCCTCATCTATTGCTCATATTTTGGCCATGTGTGTGTTAATTGCACTTTAATAGGTTCTCAGAAATAAAGCCGCAAAGAAAGAATTTTTTGTTTCTTGACTGTCTTGGAGTGATGAACATTGATTCCACTCACTGTTACCACTATCTGTGTTTAAAGCACTATTCTTGGTAGATCAGCAAATGCAGCATGACAGAATTGCATCTTCATGGATGGGAAAGTCTAGGCTAGCACTATCAGACTGGTAAGGAATCTGATTATTATACAAAAGTGTTAAGAGAGTTAACTGTTGCTTTATGAATTGCAACACAACCTGTCAACCTCGATTACAATTTCCTATATCTGTATTAGCCTAATTTAATACTTTAAAGTCATTATTTTTTCGACTAAAATTAATGACTAAAACTGGACTAAAACCCTTTTAGTTTTCGTCGACTAAAACTAGACTAAAACACTGCTTTCAACAACTCCAAGGCCGTCAGATAACAGCATCGTACTGTTAATGTTACAAATGTCTGTCTCTACCTGTATGTTTCTCAAACTATCTGTCTCTCTACCATTCTCTCTGGTTGTAGTTTCCGTCTGGTTCCCTTCCTGACAGAGCTGAGGGCAGTGATGGACTGGGTGTGGACAGACACCACTCTATCTCTGTCCTCTTGGATCTGTGTGGAAGATGTTTATGCCCACTGCTTTGTCTTAAAGTGTTGGAGGGAATCTGAGAAGGCAAGTCTCTGTATGTACATGTACTGTATATTTATGTGTATTTGTACTAAGCAGCACCCTAAGCCTCACAATCAGAAGAAATATTTCAACTCAAGCCGATTGTATTAATATAGTCTAATATCCAAACCCACAATTTGCCTCAAGGGGCTTCACAATGAAAATGCTTTTTAGTTTTTGTGTGTATTTATGTGTACATGTCATCTTTTATGTGTATTTGTACACAGAGGTACCCTCAGCCTCGTGGTCAGAAGAAGAAGCGGGTGGTGAAGTATGGGATGGGCGGTCTGATTGTTCTGCTGCTTATCTGTATTGTCTGGTTCCCGCTGCTCTTCATGTCGCTCATCAAATCTGTAGCCGGAGTCGTCAACCGACCACTGGACGTCTCTCTGACCATCACACTGGGAGGCTTCCAGGTAACCTCACCTGTACTGACTTGGACTGTACTGACTCATCTCTACTGACTAACTCTATTGACTGCCCTGTACTAACTCTGTACTGACTCATCTGTACTAATTAACTTTGTATTGACTGATGCCCCTGGACTGCCTCATTTGAACTGACTCACCTGTGCTGACTAACTCTGTACTAACGCCCCTTTACTGATTCACCTGTACTGACTCCCCTGTGCTGATTGACTCTGTACTGATTCCCCTGTACTTACTAACTCTGTATTGACTCACCTGTACTGACTCACCTGTACTGACTCACCTCTGCTGACTCACCTGTGCTGACTAACTCTGTACTGACTCACCTGTGCTGACTAACTCTGTACTGACTCACCTGTGCTGACTAACTCTGTACTGACGCACCTGTGCTGACTAACTCTGTACTGACTCACCTGTACTGACTAACTCTGTACTGACTCACCTGTACTGACTCACCTGTGCTGACTAACTCTGTACTAACGTCCCTGCACTGGTTCACCTATACTGACTCACCTGTGCTGACTAACACTGCACTGACTCACCTGTACTGACTGACTCTGTAATTACTCATCTGTACTGACTAACTTTGTACTGTCTCACCTGTACTGACTAACTTTGTACAGACACCCCTGTACTGACTAACCTGTGCTGACTACCTCTGTAGTAGTAGTAGTAGTAGTAGTAGTAGTATAACCGATGGGGTGTTCATGTTGACTGTAGCGGTGATGGTAGCATTAAAAGTAGTCATAGTATTAAATCAAATCAAATCAAATCAAATTTTATTCATATAGCGCCAATTCACAACAAAGTTGTCTCAAGACACTTTACATATAGAGTGGGTCTTACTGTGTTATTATTAGCATTAGCAGTAGTAGTAGCAGTAGCATTAATTGCACTATAACTGAGATGTTGTTGCTGACAGTAGCACTAGTAGTATTAGTAGTAGTATTGGCAGTAGTATTAGCAGTGTTAGTACTATAACTACGATGTTGTGGATGTTGACAGCCAATCTTCACGATGAGTGCACAGCAAAATCAGCTCAAAGATCTGACAGAAGAAGAATTCAGCTCCTTCACCAGCTCCTACAGCTACACACCTGTAAGTTCTCTGCAGTAGATATAATGATCGCAGTCCTGTTGCTGCACCGTATGGTTTTATTCCATTAACTCTGAGTCCTGTATTTCCCAGAGTGCCTTGCAGTTCCTAGAGGCTTATAGTCATGAGGATGTGACGGTGGCAGAGCTGCAGGGCAGTAGTAACTCTCTGTGGACTATCAGTCCTCCCAGCAGGCAGTACTTGACCCAGGTGCTCAGCCTCGACCACTTCCCCCTGACTGTGTCCTGGACAGTTCAAAGGTCAGCCTTAATCTATTGATAATAGTCAGTCATCAGTATTTATCGGTGTTTTCCCTTGACTGTCCTGGACTGATCAAAGATCAGCTTCACTGTACTGATTAATAATCATTCAATATTTATTAGCAGTGTGAGTAATGTTAGTGGCAGTAGAAGTACTTATGGTAGTCATAATATTAGTTTTTGTTGTAGTAATAGTCATATCAGCAGCGGTAGTGCAAGTAGTGGCTGTAGCAGTAGTAGAGGTAGTAGTGGTGGCAGCAGTAGTAGAAGTTGCTGTAGTAATAGTACACACAGTAGTGGTAGTAGTAATAACAGTAGGGCATCAGGAAAAAGAACCTGAAGACAGTTTTTTGTTGCTTTTTTAAACAGGAATTTGAGTCTGGGGGCAAAGGTGGAGCTGGCGTCAGGTAAACATGTGACCTACCTAGACAATCAGACTCGCCTGGAGCTGATCCAGCTGCTGAACGGAACCAGGACACTTCCTGTGTGAGTATGGGGCAGGGCTATATATCCAGTCACCATGGATATTTGTACAGGGGCAGGACTCTAAAGCTACTGTGATCCAAGTATTGCCAACATGCTCGTGGAAACAATTGGAAACCAAACTTTTTGTTCAATAATGCTCTTTAATGAAAAA
>JAJHUR010076137.1:13278-25728 GCA_027495735.1 Lutjanus campechanus | reverse complement strand
CTGTCATCACGCCTGAACCACACCTGTAGCGTTGACTCGAAGCTTGGTGAAATGGATTCTCACGATTTCTTCATCTTGCAAATCTAAACTGCTTTGCAAGTTAATCAATCAGTGCCACATATATAAATCACTGTAAACTCGTGCGCTGATCGAGGACCTGAGCCGAAAGAAACAAGCGCAAACATCTTGTCTGCTGAGCATTTTGATTTCAACAGCTTATCACCTCTTATATCAGCTATCAGATTAAAATAAACCAAACATCTTGAGGTCAGTGTTTCTTCCTGCCGTTGACAGTTTGCAGCATATCGACTTCAGGATGTTGTCAGACAGCAGAGAGGATCTGATTTTAGGATGGACTCTCCGTGTGATGACCCCTGCTGCTGCGGTGATGGACGGGATAAAGAGACGAGCTCCCGGCTCTGCGACGGGCACACACACCTCCAACCCCCGCCCCCCTCCTGCCTCCACCCAGCACACACATCTTGTAAACTTCAGAGCATTTTACCAGCAGTGCGTTGCTAGGAAACCAGGAGGTGATAAAAATGACGTTCACTCCCAACACACACACACACGCACGCACACACATACAGCAGCACCTCGTCCTGTTTAACTGCTTCTGCGCTCTTTCCGTGCGTTCACCGTGGGGGTCTCCTGGTGGTGTGTGTGTGTGTGACAAACATCAAAGTGTGTGTGTCCTGGTGTTTATGTCTTATTCTAAAATGAGTCAGATGCTGACTCGATGAAACTTCACACACTCGTCCTTCTCTAACCGCAGCTACTTTTTTGTTATTATTTGCCTCTAAAAAGTTATGTCCTCGCTCGGAACATGGTTTCACTTTTTAAATTAAACTCCAGCATTGAAGCTTTGTCATAGATTTTTAGCTGGACTTCATTTAAAACAGCGCCTGATCAGCTCGGGGCCTTAATTGAAAACATGCATCGTTAACTTTCAACTCTGGGAGACAGATCAGTAGGTTTATCATATAAACTTCCTCTGTGTGGACAAACTCTCTCCAAATAAACCAAACATTATTTTGAATGAATCATTTCATTATTTGATGTAATGGTGCAGCCACAAGGAGCAAGATGTTTTATCTTTAACTTTACAGCAGCAACTTCCACAAAGTTTGGGGACTTATAGATTGTATAAAAGAGGTGGACGTAGCTGCTGTGATGACACCCACCGGTTTGTCGAGGACTATTTCGAAGCCTCGAGTGTGACATTTTTGGATGTCGTCATCTTGTTTTTTTTGGAGCCAGAAGTGATTGTATTAGGATGAGAGGGTGGAGCTGGGAAGGAGCTAGCTTGTCAGCTAACACTAGCACTAGCTAGCTTTGTTAGAATCTGTAATTCATGTTAACTATGATTATAACTGACCTTTCTTGGGTCCCGCCCAGAGCGTATAGCATATCTAAAAGTTGACCTAGCTTGCTCAACTGTTATTGGGGCACAGAGCGAAACGGGCGGGACTTCAGAAGCGTAAATTGGGATGCTAGATTTTAGCAAGTGAAAAACTGGCTAAAACTTGTGATTGAGACCATAAACTCATTAGGAAGATGTTTTCTGAGGTCATAAATCAAGTGAGAATTAGGCTCATTTTCACATAGACTCTCGCTTCGTTCTGCAGCCAGTGTAGTTGCCCTCTAGTGGCCATTAAAAAGACTGCAGGTTGAAGGCACGTCTGCATTGACTTCACTTCCCAGACCCTCCACTTCTCCTACATGGTGAATGGTCTGAACGCAGTCTCGTCAAGCCAAGTCAGTTTTATTTATGTGGTCCAAAATCACACATTAGCACCAAAAGCTGCCTTTGTTCCACTGTAAAGGAACATTAATGCTCCTGATATTTGCCCCTAAAATTGGACTTTTGTGAAAAGTTTCAGTTCTGTCTGGCTGACTTCACTTACTGATGGACTCTCTGCTCCTCATTTATTGGCACTGATGAACTGTGATCATGTTTGTCCCACAATAAGCATCAATCCCTGTCAGTTTGGTTCGCCAGAGGTTATTTCAGGAGGTTGGCTGGTGCTGGCAGGGACGGGGAGGACCGGAGCCTCTTCATCATCTTGCCCACTAGGACACCAAATATACCAGGAGCGCTCGTGACTAACTTTCCTGCAGCCCTGCAGTGGCGCTTATGTTCCTAAAAATACTTTCTGCAGCTGACAGCAGACTAAACAATGCAGTACCTGCGAGATGCTTTTAGAAATCTATCCTCTTTGTGTTTTGGTGAACCTCCTTTAAAATTGTACTCTTACCTCACTGTCGGGTGACTCAATGATGCATATTTTCTGCAGTGTTTAAAGGCAGCGACTGCTTCTTTTTCTCAGGAGGGACACCGAAGACAAGTTGCTGGTTCAGCCCATCTTTTATTTCAGGGTAGATACACACTCGCTGGAGACAAATTATGCACCACAGTTGCCAGAGCGACGTCGTCCAGCAGTCTATAATGACCAGCTTCGTCAGGAAGTGCTCAAATGTTTTGGGAAGCTCTTTGAAAGTGTGATTTATAAGATACCAGTTACTTCCCATCGGAAGACCTACAGCAAAGCCTCCCTGAAAAGAGATGTAGTTTGGTTTTAGGCTACTTAGTTGCTCAGAACATTGAGGTTCATTCTGCTGAATACATAATATTTTTTCTGTCAAATTTATACTTAACGTTGATTCCTGAGCTTGGAAATAATGGAACCACTAACTAGCTTTTCAGCTGCAGGATCCCAGGATCCAAACTCATAAAAATACGTCCTGCAACATCTACTTTTAGAGGCTGATAAAGAGCACAACACACCATGAATTTAAACATATATGCAAAGTATTTATTTCACGATAAAAGTTGGGACATTGGGTAAAACTTAAATACAACAAAATGCAATTATATGCAACCTACATTAAAGTGAATACAGTACAAAGACAAGACATTTAACACTCAAACTGTAAATATTCTCTCAGTGTGAATGTGATGCCTGCAGAAATACTCTTTAATGTCCTTGCTAGACATGTGTTATATATTTTCTATATTTTATATTATCCCAAATGTTTCCAACAATATTTAAACGTAAAGAAATCTGTGATTTGTTAAAGGTAATGGTGCATTTCTAGCAAGCCGTTGCTAGCTAGCTGCTAGTTGCTAGAACTTCCTGCAAAACGACTAAACCTAACGTGAATAAAACTTAAATATCCCCTCGTCTGTGAACGTAACTCCTCCCCGAGTCACGTCAGACGGATTTTCATCAGCTGTGGTGGTTGTTCAACAGTGAAGACAACATATCCCATGATCCCACACTACTTCAGGACGTCATTAGGCTACGTCTTTTGTTATAGCCGCAGAACTTACATATGTTGTTACAAAGATGTTAGAAAGTCACCCTAAAATAACAGAATAAATCCAGATGTTGTAAATATGTTGATTTTGTTGTATTTTGTCTTTCTCTCAGAGTTTGAGTGGAACTTCAGTCAGGACCTTTCAGCCATCTTGGTGAAACAGGAGGAGCCCGACGTGAATCAGCGGTTAGATCCTCAGCCTCTGGAAGGCCCGCCTCTCATATTAAGCCCCGCCCCCCCGCACAGAGGATCGCCATGGAGACACACGGTCAGCATCCACGGCCAAACGAACGCTACAAAAACTGTGTCGCCGTTGATGTTGGAGGAGAAAAGTCAGAACGACTGTTTGTTTGTTTGTGTGTTTCTGCAGGACCACAGTCAAGATGAAGTGAAGCCTGTCGCCATAAAAGATGAACCCAGAGAGATCGGACAGTATCTCAGCCTGCCCAGCGGTACACACACACGCACACACACACACACACACACACACACACACACACACACGTTACACCACAGATATACTTGTCAAAGAAAAGGAGTCTAAACTCATCCAGCTCCCTCCTCTCCCTCAGACGATGCTCTCCAGCTCCCGCCCACCCCTCCCAGCAGTAACCATGGCGACAGCGACGGCTCCCTCCCTCCCTCCTCCCCGCATCTCCCCCTGCCGCCGTCTTCCCCTCAGCCGCAGCAGAGGCCAGGAGGTCGGGCCTCCTCCTCCTCCTCCTCCTCCTCCTCTTCCTCAGCCATCTCTTCTTCACCTCTCCTCACTGCGCCGCATGTGAGTAAAAAAAAAAAAAAAGACTCCAGGAGCCCCTCGGCACCCGCAGAGCTGCCCCCACGTGGGTGCTTATTCAGTGAAAGTGGTACAATTGTTGGTTTAATGGCTTGTGGTTTACAAATGGAGAACAGCTGGACTGCTGGTAAACAGGATGTTTGTTGTGTTTACTGTCATTCTGGTCGTTTCTAAACTCTCCTCTGATGAGCAGTTTGGGCCTCATAAAAAAGATGTATTAAGCTTGAAATGCAGGTTAAATATGTATCGTCAGCCTCTGTTTACACACTGTACTGTACGGTGTGTTTATTGTTTTTGTTTACTCGTGGTGATGATGTGTGGTGAGACTTGAGGTGTGTCAACTGTGTGTCATCGCAGGGCCATAAAAAGTCATTACTTAATTATTTCTGTGTTTTTAAACATTTATTTAAGTATTTATTTTTATAAAGTGTCATTTATATATTTTTATCTCTTTGCTTTTTCTCAATTTTGCTGTTCCTTAAAGGGACGAGCTGTCAATCAACAGGCACGGGGCGGGACTTCCTGTCCAAGCCTCTTTATATTTCCACTTTCTTTTATTTATTCCACTTTACGTCATTTTTTAAATCATATTCTTTTACAAATTTATCCTTTTTATGGCATTCTTTTGACTCCGTAGGACTACTAATGTCATACTTTAAAAATAATGTTTGTATCAGATCAGAGTCAGTCAGTGTGTTTGAAAAGATGCAGACGTGGACAAAATCAGTGAACGAGTGCAGCTCTGAGTCAGCGGCCTGCAGAGTTTATTCTAACGTAAACTGTTGATGCTGCTCGTGAATCTGTTGATAATCCTGCTTTTGTTTCGATCCGTGCAGAAGCTGCAGGGTTCGGGACCCCTCATGCTGACGGAGGAGGAGAAGAGGACCCTGGTGGCCGAGGGCTACCCGGTACCAAACAAACTCCCTCTCACCAAGAGTGAAGAGAAGGCACTGAAGAGAGTCCGACGGAAGATCAAAAATAAGGTGACGATGCTGAAACAGAAATATTATTACTGACGAACAAAGATGAGGTGCCTAATATTAATAAAGTCTTTGCATTCTCGCTGATTTTCTTTTTTCTTTTCTGTTTTTTTGTGTCCAGATCTCAGCTCAGGAGAGTCGGAGGAAGAAGAAAGAATATGTGGAATGTCTGGAGAAAAAGTGAGGCTCGGAAAAAATCTTTGTCCCCATTTTTTCCATTCCTTCTCCACTCCTTTCACTTTACCTTTGTATCTGTCTGTCTGTATTTCCGAACCCATATTTTTTCCTCTCCTCCTCATTAGAGTCCCTTCAAACGATATTAAAGTAACATATCAGAGTGTATCAGTGCCTCTGACTTCACCCTGCTGTTAGTGGCACCGTGACAGACTTTTGAAGAATAACGCTGGTGTTATTCTTTATTTTCTTACTGTTGACAAATGCCACGAAAAAGACCAAAAGCAACAGTGCGTCGAGGCCTCAGCACGCTTGCAACAATATTGATCATGTCACCCGAGTGCAATTCCGACTTCCTACTGAAACTATAAATCTTTCAAACCACAGACACGTTTGCCAGCGACTGCGAGTTGACTGATTCGTCTGGCGTCGTGACATGAAAACAGCCGCTTGAAAAAGCAGCTGATCCGATCATCGCCACTGGGCGGGACTTCCACCGTATACGTTTGGTCGGGGAAGATCCTCAAAAATCAGAGATGTACACCTAATGTTTCTTTAAAAGCATTGAATTTAATAGTCTCAAATCAAAATAAAGCCTTAAAAGAATTTAATTTCATTTTTAAAGGTCCTAATTTTATTTCTTGTCCTTTATTTATAGACTTATGTTCCAAGTTTGTTGACTGGATGTTTCTTATAAAAGCTATGCTCTTTGTGACTTGATTTTTGACAAATGTAAAGTTTCTTTGAATTCCAACTAAATCATGCAGCCTCCTGCAGCTGAATTAATAACTGCTATATCAACCTCAACAGTTTGATGCCAATCCAGCTGTTGGAAATGCTTAAACAGCTGGTTGCAGCAGCGATATCCGGGCAAGGAGTGAATATTTTTTTCTTCCTCCACTTCTCCGAGCTGTCTAACGATGTATTTAAGAGTGTTGTGTTTGGTGCAGAGAGCAGCCGTGAGGTTTCCCCTGAGTTGAACTCAACCAGAGACCTTTTTATATATAACTGTGCTCTTTATGTGCATCGCTGGCACAGCAAAAAAAAAAAAAAAGACATGAAAAATGTAACTGGCAACAGAGTGAAACGATGAAGAGTTGTGTAATGCTGAAGAGAACTTGGCAGCTGAAGTTTAGTTAAGAGGCAGTTTTTGCATTTAGAGGTTTTTCCCAACTGCTTTGGAGTTGAGTGTGGTAACAGACACAAGAGCTCTGCAGGGGATTAAAGTGGAGGCAGCAAACAGCTGCTAACTCATGGCTCCTTGTGGGGTCGCATACAGTAACTGATTACCTATTAAAATGTAGTCAGTAACTCCTTTAATGTAACTTGATAACTTCGGTTTCTTTTGGATTACTTTACCTGAAATTGCAAAGCCTAATATCATGTTTTATGTTTGGTTTATTAATTGTTTGTTCAGCTGTTTCTTCTTTTGTTATGTACAAATGTACTTTTAGATTGATAAGTAGTAGTAGTTGTATTGACTGGTTAGCTCGCCATAACTGATTTCTGTGTAGTGGTTATATTCTGAATAGCTAACATTAGCATTTGGTCTGTATAGCATTGGTCTGTGCAGCCTTTGTTAGTGGTTGCTTTGTGAAGCTAATGTTAGCAGTTGGCCTGTGTAGCTAATGTTAGCAGTTGGTCTGTGTAGCTAATGTTAGCAGGTGGCCTGTGTAGCTAATGTTAGCAGTTGGCCTGTGTAGCTAATGTTAGCAGGTGGTCTGTGTAGCTAATGTTAGTAGGTGGTCTGTGTAGCTAATGTTAGGGGTTTGTCTGTGTAGCTAATGTTAGCAGGTTGGCCTGTGTAGCTAATGTTAGCAGTTGGCCTGTGTAGTTAATGTTAGCGGTTGGCCTGTGTAGCTAATGTTAGGGGTTTGTCTGTGTAGCTAATGTTAGCAGGTTGGCCTGTGTAGCTAATGTTAGCAGTTGGTCTGTGTAGTTAATGTTAGCATGTGGTCTGTGTAGCTAATGTTAGCAGGTGGTCTGTGTAGTTAATGTTAGGGGTTTGTCTGTGTAGCTAATGTTAGCAGTTGGTCTGTGTAGCTAATGTTAGGGGTTTGTCTGTGTAGCTAATGTTAGCGGTTTGTCTGTGTAGTTAATGTTAGCGGTTGTCTGTGTAGCTAACTTTAGTGGTTTAGTTCTTGGATGATGACAGTATTTTCACAGCTGAAGGCAGAACTGTCACTGTACTGTGATGTTGTTTCTCTTCTCTGATTTAAAGATAAAATAATGTTGAAACTTCCTCCCAGTGAAACTTGTTTTCTTCAGGTCACGATGATGAACTGACGGTCAGATGAGACCACAGTGATGTTGTAACACATAATTCTGATAAACAGTACCAGCTTTTACTAAATGTAAATGTAATCTGATTGCATATCCTTTTCTGTAACTGTGATAGAGTATAATTACCTTTTTTTTTTTGTATCCTAATTACGTAAGCTGCTCCACAAGCCTGGGTACAAGTGTCCAGATGAGCACATGATAGTTACAGAGGATTTCATCATCAGAAACAGAAACTCCTTGTTTCCTCTCTTGTTTCCTTTGTCATCTGGCTGTTCTTTGCTGTGGCAGGACTCCAATAACCTGCTGAACACATGAGATGTCGCAGCAAACAGTAAACTGCTGCAGTCAGTCAGTCGATAAACACCCCAAAGAGGTTCACACAGGTGATAACAAAATATCCTTTGAATCAAAGTTCTTTTAACTGAATCGATACTCGAGAGAGAAGTAAGAGGAGGTGTGTAAAAGCAGAAATCCCTTTTTCCATCCTCTTTGTGTTTGTGTTTCTTTTTGGACATGAGGACAGGATTATGAGAGACAGAAAACAGCAGGGCGACTCGCTGAAAGGAATGCGTCTGAATGAAACCAAACACAGGAGCAGATCAGGAGGATTCTGAGCTGGACAACATGTTTAGTTGATAGCAGAGATCAATAGGATTAGCGGGAGATGAAGGAGACGACGCGGTCGGGAGGAGAACATCTCTTATCCTGCATTGTGTGTATTTTCAAAAAGAAAAGATTTTAAATGTCAAAATTTGTTTAGAAATGTCTCATATTGTTTGGTTTATTGAGATATTGTGCAATAAAAAGATGAAGTGTAGTTTAGTTAGTTGAAACTTGCAGGTTTTTAAGTGTTTTTAAAGTATTTTTTAACCACAACCTTCAGGTGGCGCTTCGCCCGTGACTTCTGATTGGCATGTAGATGTGTTCAGGTCGGGACTTTTATCAAACATGTGAAGTTTGGTGCAGATTGCATCATTTAATGTCAAAGTTAAACTCGACGGCACGCCACAGCCACGCTGTTTAACGCTGACCGAATCTTTTGGTAAAGTTTGCTCACAAACTTGTGCAGATGGCGCACACCTGTTTTGAAGTCGATCGGATTAATTCTGCAGGAGGATTTCATGGAAATCGCCAAAATTGACCTCTAAATTCAAAGGGGCCAACTTCCTGTTTGGTTTAGGCGGTGAAATGTGCCATGGGGCTGCTGTTAAGTGGGCGTGGCCAAGACATTTGGCCACACCCATTGCCAAAAGCTATATTATATTAATTTTTTCACCATGACTAATGTGAGTGCCAAGTTTCATGCGCCATCGAGCACGTTTAGCCCCTCAAAAATGCGACTGAATTTTTATTGAGTTTTCTCAACTTTTTCCAGCGTGTCATGGATAAACCCAGTTACGTAGGACTAATTCACACAGATTTTTGCACAGTTCAGTCTTGATGAGTTGATATTTGTTCTCAAAGGGGGGAAAAAAGTAAAATCAGAGCTATGACACTGACAAACATCTGTGCATCTGTGTGTCTGTTTCCATCAGGGTGGAGAGCTACACGTCAGAAAACAGCGACCTGTGGAGAAAAGTAGAAAACCTGGAGACGGCCAACAGGTGAGGCTTGTGTCTCTGATCAGACTGAAACTGTTGCTCTGAACACCAATAACACAGAGCCGACATTCTTGTAACTGTTTGGATTATCATCACTGAAAACAGCAACAAGATGGCAAAGAATGTGTCTTGATAAGCTGAGAGTTGAATGATCTGTGCTGCATCGAGGGGCCGGAGGAGAAACCGGATCTCGTTTCTGCTTTAATCTTCCTCTCTGAGAAATTACGATGATTAGCCGGAAAAAACTTGAAGCTGCTGGTCACATGGTCTTCAAAGGACAAAAGCGCTCGGCTGCAGATTACACATATGAGTATTTATGTTAAAAAAAACAACAAAAAAACGTTTGAGGTCTGCAGTTTATATGCGTATGTGTGTCACAGTGGATGAATTACAGGAGTCTGAGCAGAAATTTGTCTGCTCCATAAGCAAAGTGTCGACTCACCCTGCTCCGTTTGTCTCCTCTGTTATTATAACAATATGAAACCAATGTGCCATTATCCTGGAATGGGTGGGTGGGTGTAGGGTGGGGGGGTCTGTCTCTACGTCTGTCTGTCTGTCTGTCTGTGGCGGCCTCAGCCTGTCATTAAAGCTGCGACTTAACAGTAGCTTTCATCATGGAGGGCAGCCCCCTCCCTTCTCACCACACACACACACACTCACACACTCACGCTGATGAATATGTTAAACCACCACAAAGAAGAACAATGAGTTGGCACAAACTGGTGAACATGAGTCAGCACACAGCACGCTCACTCTCACATAAAGGCCCAGCGTATGTGCAGGTTTTTAAAAAAAATAAAGGTTTTGAACTAAATTTAAGCTCCGAGTTTCTAAAAATGTCCCAAATGCAGTTATTAGTGGTCATTTTGTTCTGCAGGCGATGTTTTCTCTGCACTGCAGGACTGAGTTTGTGCTTCATTAGAGCAACTTTAACTCCGGCTGCATGTAGAAATAAATATTAAAAGGTCTTGAGTCAAACTTGGGCTTTTCTACAGAAGAGTATTAGAACCAGGCGTAAAATGAGAGGAGGAATTTGTCAAGAATAAAGTCAAAATGTCGAGAATGACGTTGAAACTTTGAGAATGAAGTTGAATCATCGAGAATAAAGTCAAAATGTCAACAGTAAGTCTAAACTCAAGAGAAAAAAGTGGAAATATCTTGAATAAAGTTGTGAGAATAAAGTCGAAACTTTAAGAATAGAGTAGAAACTTTGAGAATAAAGTTGAAACGTAAGAATAGATAGAAAAAGAAAAATTTGAAGCAGCAAGTAAAGTCGGAACTTCGAAAAACGAAGTTGAAATGTTGAGAATAATAAGTTGAATAATGTCGGAACTTTGAGAATAAAGTCGCAAGAACAATTTCAAAAGATCAAGATCAAGAACAAAGTTGAAACATGTTGAATGAAGTTGAAAAAAGTTGTGGAAACATTGGGGGGAAAAAAGCTCAAATGTTGAGATTTTTAAATTTTTTCTTACGCCTAGGACTAATATTGAAAGTTCGACTTTATTCTCAACATTTCAACTTTAAAGAAAATCTTCCTCCTCTTATTACTTTCCTTACGTTCCTCTGTATGCTCCAGATATGTTTGATTACTGATAATAATTTTATTTGCGTGTCCAGTGCAGATACAAGTTCATGATTTGTTTAGCCTAGCTTAGCACAAACACTGGAAGCAGGGGGAAACTGTTAGCCTAGCTCCCCTCAAAGACAGAAACCTCATTTTAAAAAAACCCTGCACACAGTTTTGTCTCGGTTTAATTCAGTCTCACTGAATTTTCTATTCTTATCCTGAATATTTACACACACACAGAACGGTTCACCCAGTCAACCAGCCTGACCTCTGGAAGTTTATTTAAAGCAGCAATAACTTGAGCAGTAAATCACTGTGGTTTTTACTTCAAAGGCCTGCGCGAGTGATGCTGGTCAGTATCATCCCAAATAAATTTATTACAGCTGGCAGCGGGCTGTCTAATGCTACACTCTGCTGCACGTGAGAGACACCAGTATGGAATCAGAAACACTGGATGTACAGACGGGCGGGCTGATTCACTCGGTGTTTAGTTTTGCCATCTGAGTGTCTGACTGACTGGAGGAGGAGGAGGAGGAGGTCTATTGTCTGGTTTCGTTTCTGTCTTATGAAATGAGTGACTGGCTCGCTTCAGTGTGGCGTGCGTTCGGGTGTAACTGGCTCTCTGTCTCCGCTCGGTGGTCGGAGCGCGTCCTCACATCTGCCGACAGCTCATACCATCAGAACCCTGCTCTCCAGATCCCACTGGTGCTCTGTGCTTTAGTGGTTTTACTGGTGTGCTCTGCGCTCATTCTGATTAACTGACAAAAACAACAGTAAATAAGGTGAATAAAGTTTACTTTCATGTGCAATCAGCTTCATATTGAGAGCCGTACGATAGGAGAGAACTTACCTGCAGGGACACTGGAGGAAATGAAACTGTTTGGAAAATCTGAACAATCTGTCCATCACATGTAACATGAGCTAACTTCAGCCAATCAGAGCGACGCTTCTCGCTGTCATCACGCCTAAAATCACACCCGTAGGTCCCAGTAGTCCCTCCGAGGATGCTGATTGGCTGCACCACTTTTGTTGCGTACATACTATGATGCACTGTTAGATAAAAATATTAGTTTTTCAATATGTTCTGTATTTTCAGCAGCGAGCGAGCACAAAGCAACCATTTATTGCAAACAATCAGCTGATAATTAGTCTGATCTAATCAATACACACATTATTAAACCATTAGTCGAACCAATAACTAATAGAAGACACCGTCAAACAGATGTAGCGTGTCTGCAGTGGTGACAAAATGTTTAAAAAATGTACATATTAGCAGTTTGAATTCAACTAAAGCTCCCTGAGCTCTCCAGGGGAAAATGTGCACCAAACTCCATTTAAAAAATATACAATTTTAGCGA
Organism: Lutjanus campechanus; assembly: GCA_027495735.1. NCBI lineage: Eukaryota > Metazoa > Chordata > Actinopteri > Lutjaniformes > Lutjanidae > Lutjanus > Lutjanus campechanus. The sequence continues at coordinate 13,648 of JAJHUR010076137.1, read as the reverse complement.
TTCTTTACATATCCGTAAAAACACAAAACTCTAGGAACACAAGATAAAAAGCGTCACATGTTGAGAGTCTTCTTGTCAATTCGGCATCAATATAATCCATAAAGACAAACTTTAGTTCAGTAAAAACTTTATATTTTGGATTTTGACGCCTCAAATCACTACCAGCCTCCACTGGTGAGCTGCACTGTTTTAGTGGGAGAAGACTGCTGGAAAGAGATAAAATATTTCTCTAACCCTAAAATAAGTGTTGGTTGGTGGATCAGATCACCGTCTATCATGTGCACGTGATGAAATTTAAAGAGGTTTTTCATTGAGTAACTATTCAGTTTGCTGCTTCCTGTTTAGTGCTGATAGACAGAGCGCTTTTCCT